>JABASI010006158.1:0-11230 GCA_019776505.1 Tomocerus nigrus
AGTAGTTATCCGCATAGTTAGAACGCTCGCACAACCTTCAAATTCCAATGATTTATTACGAGCACCTATACGATCAGAATATAAAATGGCAGATGAGAAAAAAATCGCATTACCTATTACATTAATATGGCTATACATACTTGATACTAGCGCATAGCATGTCATTTCACTCTGATCCTAAATATGATCATTATAGATTATAGCAAAGGGGAAAAGAAAATGTAATGACTATTCTGTTTTCAAATATATGAAGCAGTTTCTGATTTGCAAAGGATCATAACGCAATGTGAAAAGTCTCTGAATTCAGCGTTCCATTTCGCCATAAATGACGCTAGAAATAGGAACGCTATTTTCTTATTACATTGGCACAAGTACGAATTTATGATCATTTTGCTCATTCAAGTAGGAAAGGGAAATTGGAACGTGAATTGCATTTACAATATCACTGTCGTGAACTGGATTGGATGTAGTTTCTTTATTTAGTGCACGATTTGTCATGCTACAGATAGAAGTAGTTTTCCAAAATGGATATTTTAACTCGAAGTATCTGTTTATTTATATTTTCATTGATATATTCATTCACATTTGTATCGATAGTACAGGCACGAGTAACCACTTGAATAATTCTCAATCTTCAAGTGTTCTACAAACGATAGTCGAGCATATGCATATATTTATTTAGCCACCAGAAAAATAGAAACGATTTTTTTTGGTTCAATCTGATTTAAGATGAAGTGAATGTCTACGATCCGGAGTTAGATACAGATGAAAATGGGTCACATGCCTTACGGTGGTTGCTGAACTAACTTAAGTCTTAAGTATGAGTAGACATTTAGGTTAGGTCCTTATGTAAAATTCATGCAACTCTCTTGATTCTCTCCAACATAACAGTCTCGGTAAACAAGTACATGAACGTAATGCATCTTCACTCACTGATACAACAGGTTGTTAAATATCACGGATGTGAAGATACACATTTTCGGGAATAGGATTAGTGACTTGAGGCAGAATGCCGTGTTCCCATTCTGTATGCTTCGGTTATTCTGATTCTGCAATATTACTACAAGCTTTTGCTTTATGTCTCGCATTATACCCATTTCCGTTCCTATCTGTATAGTGCTCATCCAATTACTTATTATCTTTATAGTACTTGCATTCATTCCAAGAATCTCAAATATATGCGCTAAACTGATTGAAGTCTTACTCTTCACATACACAACATAACCATGAGATGAGATTTACGTGACTACAGCTCCACAAGTACTTACCATGCAAAATAGACAAGAAGGAATGAATAAAGATAGCTAGCCAAAGGAAATAAAAAGTTATGTTTACTTTGCGGCCTGCGCTCCTTCCTATTCCCACTCACTTTCAACCTGCCCCGAGCACACAGTCCTAGTATAAATAACTAATTCTAAAATGTGGTTTAACTATTTTCAGGACAGAAACGCAATTGAAACGGAATTGTGGCAAGTGATATACAGTTATTACTACCTCACAAAGATAAGGCTGCCGAAGGAACCTCTCAACTAAATCTCCCTCTTAAGCCACCAAACATTATTCCCTACCCCATTACATGTATTCCAAAACTACCTAACCACAACACGCAAAGCAATGACAACATAATATACATCAACAATTTATTAGTATAGATTGTAGCCTACTCATTACTTGTTCAAGCACATTATTGATACTTATTGCAATTTAACTCCAATTTTTCATTAAAGCGAATAAATCATGTATTCATCATACTACACAGGGAATCAAATCATCCACACATCGAATCGACACATCCATCAAGTATTAAAAAAAATTCACTTTAAAAATTGGCAGTTTTTACAGACTATAGAAAATCAACTGGCAATAAAGCCTATCGGGCGGCCGTTCCTATCGGATAACTTTAAAAAAAGTGTAATCGTTTATTTATCTTTCCTTCCATTTAGAAAATAGTTTCTACACTACCATTTCTTCTTGTATCTCTGTAATGTGAATCTAATGACACAATTAGCAATCACGGTGTCTACATTGACTACAAGAGACAAGCGTATGAAAGAGTTAATAACGAGCTTTGCCTTGCCAAAATAATCGTGAATTGTGAAGATGCAAGAGAAAGAAACTAAAGGATTCTGTAGGGGGGAAAATGCATTCCCACCTCTAGAACTTGTTAGGAAGGATCTTTCCGCCTACACAAGTAATGAAAGCTTGAAATACGAAGCTACATGACAGTTCGCATGTTAATAAGTAGTTCCTACATTGTATCTCTATCTATAAATATAATATGTAGACTAAGAAATAAATCCAGGCCAGAAAATCTTATTCGCCAATTTCAGTGGGAGGCAAAAAGTATTTGTGGGTAATGCGAGAAGATTTTTAGCAAGCATAATTATTGGGTTTCTGCTAGCAGTTGTAGTATATGCACTCTGCACTAGGGCAGTTACTAGCAATTGCAGACATAGAACAACATAAAATGGTCATCGTATATGTTAAGTCACTGCTCGTATATGTAGTGAGTTTCCATTTTTGTTTACATGTAAGCCAGACATCCCATTGAGAGATTGAAAGTGAGAGAGAAGAGACACCAACGCTGTGTTTGCATGATTTTCAGTAACAATGACACACAAGCTGGAGAAAGCTACTTTTTGCACTTTATGTGGCTGCAGTAAAACTGAAATTACTATGATAAGCCAAGTGCAGGCTACACGACATCAACTCTTGTTCCTAACCCATTTATGTATCAACTGTCTGAAACTTTGAATGACAAACATGCGACGTGGAAATGTGCCACTGCCACATGGCCGTCCATGAGATCATCATCATGAGAGCTGTGTGGATGGGCGAAAGTAGCAGAGCAACAAATTATGACTTCTTTCGACTAGATAGTTTAAGTACTTTCTAGGTATATACTGTCTCATCTCAACTTCAAATGATACTGACAACTATCTGGTTCAATGCTCCATTCTTTTACTGCATATTGCATTACACTGCAACTTTGTATATATGATCTCTTCAGTTTTATACCTGTCCTGTTGTATCATCCATTTGTTTTCTTATGAAACTCTCAGATGTGTTCCATAGACTACATGTGCTTATAATATGTTATAAACGCCTACTAAATCTTCCTCTACTTGACAAGACTCTGTATTTTTAAAACCTAGGAAAGATGTATCATACGATTCCTACACGCAATTATACTTCAACTTACGTCTGACAAAACTATACAAATCTTTTCAAGAAAAACTAACACGCAGTTTGTGCTACTATTTTTGCATTTCTATGCCAAGTTTTTACTCATTAATTTAGCGCAATGTGGAAGTCTACAAAGTCTGCATTCCTAACTACTGCACTAATTGTATGCTTCTACACACTACACTTGCTACTATCATTGTATATAGATTTACAGATAAAAAGCTACCATGCATATTAAGTCCTTCATCAAGCTCCAAACTTTCTCCCATACAACAAATTTTTGTTAACCTTATTAACAATACGTCTTTGTAGAAATGTAAACATTGTACTTCACACCCTAGAGGCCTTAGAAAAAAATCTAGTAATTAATGGCACAGACATTGTGTTTGCATAATTACTATTTTCGGCTACGAATTCTGAACGCTTCGAGAGAGTATGCGCTGCGAGCTAACTTATCTAGAATGTACGATAGGAAAAACTAATAATTTAATACGAACCTTCATATTTTCAAAAATGTCTGCATTATTTGAAAGAGCCATGTTGCGCTTATTACAAATACAAAATATACAAAAAATTTATTGAGGGCAGCTGGGGCCGGGGGCAGGCCAAGCGCAGTCCCTACCAAAAACGAAACCTTGGAAAAATAACCAAAAAATTTGAAACATTTGCTGCGGAATGTGCTATTTTTCATTAATTTGTGACTTAAAATCGCAAACTTTTTGCGCTACACGATAATTGAACCTACTTCAAAGTGTTGTAAAAGCGTCCCTCCCTGCTACACCAAATTCCTGGATTTGGGTCTGGCTGTGTAGTGTAGTAGTAGCGTAGGTATAGTTGGGTGAAAAATATTTGTAGGTATTATTGTATCTGTATTAGCATCCTAGTCTTGTACATAATTGTATTACAAGTGAGAAACAAATGCAAATTACTTTCTTGGCACTTAAATAAATCTGGAGAAACTTGGAGAAACTGAAGGTTCGCCGAAATGAACATCACCACAATAGAATATAATTTTTTCCGTGTCTACATTCCGTACCCAATAAGAACACAACCAGCTTGCAAAACTTATATCGGTAGATATGGTGTATTTCGATTCAGCACCAGGAAGCTGCTTGATTTGCATATCTTCTCCTTCACCCAAGAGTATACCGATCTGAATGAGCATAGTGTAAATAATGCTATGCACACAGATTTTGCTGTACCACTAGTTCTATGATGAAATCGCTGTGTGTGTGCCTACCGAAATTCCATCTTTCAAAAGGATTTGCGACAAAACCGATCATTCATATTACTTACCTACGTATACATGTGTAATGGGAACATGGTATGCAAGTATTTACCCAATGAAACGCACATAAAAAGAAAGTCTCTCATCCTTCCCAGTTTACCAAATGTATAAGGTCTGGGGACTATTTTATAATGGAGTTATCATTGATAGATAAGTAACCCGTTATTTTCATACAATACCCTATTACCGTCGCTATAGGATGTGAATGACAGATGTGTGATGCCACATCGCATGGTACCGTAATGCTTCCCTACCTAAATCGTATTCGGGGAATATTCTACTAGAGGAAAAAATATGAAGTCGTAAAACGTACTTGAGAATGGAGAGTGTATCAGGCGGCAAAAGTTTGGGTTGACGATAGTCGAGTAGAAGGAGATCGATGGAATGAGGATGCTCTGACAATGAGGACCAGGCCGATGGCTCAGATTTGACCCATGTTAGCTGCCACTTCAGTCTTTCCGCTGCACTTTGGATTCCACCGTAGAGAGAGTCGTCACGGGGAAACGCCACCAATAGCTAAACAAACATCATGACGTTAGTTTACATATGAAAATGCTATCCTGTGATATTACTTTCACCATACCGTTACGAATTCTGCACGATGATCCCCTTATTTGCATATTAAATCATTGCGTAGATATATTTCATTTTTCTATACTTCAAGTTTGTCTATACGACTATTATACTGACGGTGTAGGTGTCGGTTTATAACCCAATATGCTGTGACTGTTCCCACCATTATAATGCATTAGCCCACAGATGAAAACAAACCGCAATATTTGCCGAATTAGGCAATAACAAAACTGTAGGGTTTTCGGATTGATTCTACATGAAAAGTTATTCATTTTTCCCGACGTGGATTCCAATTTCCAATTGCATCCGATATGACATAATATATTATTATTTGTATCAATCGTGATTCGTGATGGTAAATAAATAAGCTCGCCACAGCATAGTCACTCACAAGACCTACACATACAAGGATTTGAAATTATGTCCCTTAATTGATCTGAATAAATATTTAGCAGCCACCAGGCGCAGGCTCTCACTACACGCAACCGGGACTGTAATATCTAAGGTACCTACGTACAGTATTGGAACTTGGAACGTGATTTCTGAATGAAGTTCATTTTCAGACTTCTTGAAGACAGAGTACCCAATTACTAAACTACATGGCGGAAAACAATTAAGGAGCAAGGACAGCAAAACTATTTTTAGGAAGACTGTGTAGTTCCTACGTATATAGCTCTTCATTTAATTTCGCTTTGAATTTAATTATTACGGATATATCAGTTTGGCTTCCATTTTCGTAGGTATATTACTTTAATATGTTTCCTGATTTCCTTCATATCTGAGAAGCATTAGCATTAATACGATTTGTGTTCATGGTTCACATACACAGTAAAATATTTCTGTGAACCTTATATGCATATCCTTGCGAATTTAAGTCTGTTTTAACATCAGCAGCATAGTATCCACTATCCACTAAATTATTTATGATATTTAGTGTGCATGACACAAAGCAACATCCAGAGAATCAAGAGGAAAAGGCTGAATCTAATTTAAGCAAGCCTTCTTTCTACTACCTACGCAAATAATATGCACACGATACATAAATGTAATGTACCTACTTGTGCTGGCCCTGCTATTATATTTCACGTTCCATAAGAACCTAATATACATCTTTCTTGCGACTATCCAGTTCATTTATTACATTATTTCTAAAGAGAAAGAACTAGACAATAGGACTATAATAAATGTTTTCGGGGAGCCATTGTCAGTTAACTTCATTACAGTCTACAGATCTTAATTAAATGTAAATGAATATTTTAATTTGTATACCTATCCACTTTACCCACTACATACTACATGTTATGTTTCGTCACAGGAAACTACAGCTATTTTCCCTAGTTAAAAGCTTCGCATAATATTCACAGCAAACAAGAAACAATCGACGAAGCAAGGTAGCATTTCGTTTTGCACAACTCTCTCTCTCTCTCTCTCTCGCTCATTCATTTTATATGAGAATTACATTACAGCTTTCTCCGCAAATGTCATCTCTGATCTTGATGAATCCTGTTTCCTAACTTCATTTGTTCCTTCATTCATTCAACGTTGTTTCTCTCTACTCCTTCCTTCCTCCCTATTTTGAAATGAGTACCAGAGTGCCTTGTGCCTGGTAAAATACCAGCCACCTTCATTATTACGAAAGTCATCTGGGCATGCAAGAAATTCACTCTTTTCACAAATAATATATTCTATGAAGCAAGGAAACTATCGTAGCATTGCATTAGGCTATTCTGTTCTATAACAGTAATACTGAGGGGCTTCAAAATTTTATTTATAATACGATTTCGATCCTTCCTAGACAATAGTTAGTCATTAATGTTATTGAGTTATTTGGGCTTTGTTGAAAAGACTAATAAAATAAAAGCAGTCTAGAACTCGAGAGGAAGTTGAAAATTATATTATACGCTTGCTATCAGGAATACATAGGTGGAAGGAATTAAGTGCGTTGCTGCAATACAAAGACAAAATGATATCATTCATTCCATTCGGCATTCATTCCATGATTAATTAACTGTATTAACTGATTGAGACTTTCACTAAAAAGGTGATAGATAATATTGCTCATAGAATTTGCTGGTGGCATGGAATAAAGACAAATTATTGCCCCCGGCTGAAAGCTCTAAGCTGGAAAAACTCTAAAATGGAATTCGTAGAAACTCTTACTATGTAGTAGTACCCCAGCTAAAATTAGTTCACAAAAATACGTAGAAATTATTTGCTTAATTTTTGAGTATAAAATTTCACGTGTCAGAATCAGAAACTAGTTTGCTCATATCAAAAAAATAATAATCCGTCTCCATTCTGCGGAATGGAAACCGCACAGTTTTTGGTTATTGCCACTGCATGCTGCTGTTAAACGAACTCTACTTCTACGCTCCAGTCTCATTCGCCTACACATTTACATATTTCTCACGTGCCCTCCTGCAACCTCGTGAGTTAAAAAATCATATATGCTTTTCATTGAGTTCATTTCGAATTTTACTAGGAATTAGTTCCTTGATCTGGTAATTATTCGATTCTGCAGGTTCAACTACTTAAAAAGTTATGTGGTACCTGCTCTGATGAATTCTGTCATTTACATCTACCGATTGCAGTTAGAAGAGTGATGTACCTAATACTTCTCGCATTTTCTACTTATGACGCAGGTAATTACAATAAGCAAAGCATTAACAACGTTAGACAAAGGTCACGAATTCGTAAGAACATGAAAGATTAGATATGCATTGAATTTAAACATGTAAATGTCCTAATAATGGCACGGGCTTGATAACACCATAGAACATTATTCTAAAGCAAATATTATTCGACCTCCTAAACAAGTACCTACTTGCACAAAAACTTCCTCTCTCCCCGAGTATAATAATAATCTTCTTAGCATATCGTGAACAGTGGATATTTGGATATTACATTGTCCAGGACTGGATAGATAAATATACCAAATGAGAAGATAGCATTGTACTCGTCAGGGAAGATTCTGCTCTAATATAGATCAAAATAGAAGTCCCTAATTGTAATTTAGCTATCTCTTAAACTAAAAATAGGTTTTTTTCCTTCACTAGCAGCTATTTCATGCAACGAGTATTACCAGAGATATTATTTACCATGAGTAAAAATACATTTTAGTCACCATTATTACTGCGTCTCATGCAAAATGAAAGCTGACAATGCTGTATATAATTATTTGAGGTTTTCAACATCAAAGAAACATCCCGCAATAGAGAGACGATTGTACCATTTGTTTCTTTTCACGTCCATATGTTAACTCAATACGCTATACTACTACTACATAGACCAAAGGTATAGACAAGAAATGAACGCGCACAATACTTACAAAACAATTCTATTTCCTTTGGTATTATAGAACACAAGTACGCACAACTACGAACGCTACCACTGCACTGCAATTAGTACTAATTGTGCCTGCATTTATTTTCAGTGAACTTTGATGCGTTTGATATTCCTTCTTTCGAGTGAAAATTAAGTGGGAAAATATTTTTACTTTACAAGCATCAACTATTCGCATTTCATGTATTTAGTAAGGCACACATAGTCCGACTGCTTCACGATTCATGGTTATAAAATACCATATTATTATGAATTATGTTATAATACCTGTTGTGACGTGACTATCAGTAGGTCTTTGAGGTTTATGTGCAATACACAACTCTATTCATTAATTAAATGAAAGATGAGTATTAGTATGGTCAAAGAATTTCAAAACAAAACTTACTTGAAGTTGTTGAGGTCGGTAAATTGACATAGGACCAAATCTGATGAGATTTCCGTCCGACAGTTTTCTCTGCAAAACATTAAAAGAAAATGGTTGTCATAATTTTCCTCTTGCGATGTAAAGCTAGCATAATATACGGATTAATATTCATAATATTCTCCAATTAGCAGTAGGTAATAGATAAATATATTTTACATACAGTTCTTGTTTCGTTACTGGTATATATATAAAGTTTATTTCTCGTTATATTTGATCACATTAATCATGATTAGTGGATCTTCTGGTGTCTGAATTTCATTAGCTTATTTAGGGGCATAATGAATATCCCACATTTTCACATTAGCAGCTATAATATATCATAATAATCCGTCTACCGACTATAAATCTACGGTATTTACTATATAGATAGCAAAATTTTTAATAGCAGTAGCATTTATATTAGTATGTCTAGTTTTAAATAAGCAACAACATCCTACGTCACCCAGATAAAGACATGCTAATAATCAGAAACGCAGTAACGCGCGCAGCCTTGTGTTGTGCGAGCTGACCTTATCCAAAATAACCAACTAAATCAAAGAAGGAATCCTATCACAATCTGATGTTATGTGCGCTAGTATTCTCTTGTTAAAAGGTGAACATTAAATAGACGAGAATTCCTTTCCATTTTCGTGTATATGGGGTAAAGTGAGTAAACGTCATTCATATGAACAAGTGCACAACCCACACTTTGATAAATTCATATAGAGTAATGCTATTATAAAGTCTCATCCCTGCATGCATAGGTAGGCAGTATAATATTGTATCTAAGTAGTAGTAGTATAACTCTACTATATTATAACAAATATACAGNGTATAATATTGTATCTAAGTAGTAGTAGTAGCACTCTACTATATTATAACAAATATACAGATAGTTAAAATTGTTGCATCGTTTATAGAAATAATTCTCAAATGGGTAGTTTTCTGTTTGCGTCTCGTTGGCTTCGTTTTGGCAGTGATGAGGTATAGTTAAATTTTCCTTCGTATACACAACTTTATTTATGGTTACATTGCATTTAGCTGCAGCCATTCCACTTGAACAGGGTGACTATACTTATGTTTTGGTTAGGAGAAATGACGTGAATGCCGGATAGGTATTCACAATGTTCACATAGTTAAATAAATATACATAGACAGCATTGCCCTGTGTTCATGTTATATGTAATCACATCTGTAGTTAGACAGATAGGTACAATATGCCATAACTAACGATGACATAAATTCCATGATGCTTGTTGTTTAAATTGTATCATTTAAAGTCGAACGCCTTAAAACCTTGAGTCGCAGACGCTCATAATTTATATTCGTATTTTGGGTAGAGAGACTTTATTTGGTGCGCAGTGAAGAGTTGTAAAAGCACAAATCGCAGATGAGTGAGTGTGGCTATTTATTTTTATTGAAATATATTATAACTTTAGTAAATCTGTCGCAACTATTAACATTGTTAGTTTGACATTTATATCATTTCCTTATATATACTATGTGCAGCTATATATTATATACAACATACTACTATATGTCTGTACGGACTTAAGTATAAATATATCACAGTGATGCTCAGATGTGTTTGGTCAAATTAATTTGGTAGAAACACCACAATGTCATCAAGAAAATGTCACGTTGACATCATGACGTAAATCATAGCAAGAAAATTCCATTCTTATGGACCTTTCCCCAGAGGCAAAGCAGACTGTATAAATAAATTACTACATCTCTACGATGGACTGGAATTTGATAACTTGTGCAGATTTTGCAGATTGTACCATGTGTGAGTGAACTCATGTTATGCAATACAAGTATCTGAGTACTCAAATAGATACATCAATACCACATTTTACTGATTAGATAGAAAAGGCAGACAGTAACGTAACCTTTTAAATTCCCAGTCTCTGTATAAATTAATGATGAAGGATATTTGACCTTTTCCAAAGGCTGATAAAGCTTATTTTACCAAATGCAAGAATGGCGATCAATTTATAGAAAATTACCTATGCTAAATAATTACTTCAGCTGCGTAGGCTGATGTTGATATTGTTATAAAATCACATTGCATAGCTCTAGCTATCAAATATGTACAGCGCTGCTGGCGCTGCATATTCAGATATCATCTTAAGATGGTAAAATGTATTTGTGCTGTTGCATGCGTACATATAGTTAAGGTGACATAACTCACATCACAAGAGAAACCACTACGGAATACAGTGGACAATAGAAAATACAATAGTACATTTACTAATATAGCTGATAACAAATTAACTACATGTAACCTCTGGCATGTTTTACAACTTGCATCAACAATGAAGCACAATCTGATTTACAAATGCAACACAACGCCAGTGAACAATGGAAAGGAACAACATTGGCAAAGTTAATCCATTTAATCTATACAATTCATTCAACATTTATTGAACCACTAG
>JABASI010006159.1:0-11229 GCA_019776505.1 Tomocerus nigrus
AAAGTTACCTTAACCTAACTCAAAATAGCAAATATATTAACCAGTTACCTAATGCATCGTTAATCCTTATTTTACCCACATTTTACACATCCATATATCGACAAGTTAGAAAACCCCTATTATTGCCTTGATGTGTGTTATCAAATATTAATTGAGATGATTGCCATACTAAGAAGGAAGTTGATACTTAGTAATTTTTAAAATGATGGCCACATAATATAAAGTGCATACATTTTACAGTGGAAATGTGCCCATGGACTTGACAAGTATTAAATAACAACATTTTTACAGGCGTCCCAGTTTTTCGATAGTCACAGACGATACCACAGATACGGAGGTTCTGTTCACTGTTAAGTGGTTCAGCCGATTCTCGACGTGTGGAAAAATCGAGAAAGAATCCTGATGCTTACAAACGTTAAGACCCTTTAATGTCTGTTCTACAATATTCCGCTTTGGCTTTCTAAAAGGATCCGGCAATAGTCGATGTAACACGTTTATCACATTTATCCTATCTGAAAATGACGTCAGGTTTGTTTGTGCAAACGAGACGACAAAGTTGAATAGTATGAAGATTAAGAAAACCAAATTATACTAAGTTAATTATCTGTAAAAATTTTAAAATTATACTTATTTTAGAATTGAACTTTCATTTCATTTTACCCTCTAACAGCAAACACTTAACAGTAACTTGCAATAATTGACCTACCTGATAATTTTCCATTATTTGCAGGACATTACTAATTATTACCTATATTATTACCAATATCTCATGTATTGTATACCTACCTACATAATATTATGTGGATTACTGGATGCATTATTAATCTGGTTATTCCATTGGCATATATAAATATAAGTATGACCTATTTGAAAGAAATCGATTTATAGCTAACATAAATGATAAAATGCCTTTGCCAAGTTTGGGAGGGCAATAAGTAACAGAAGTGGGAAGTATAATAATTTCTGTACCATTCTTATTTTCTTATACTTGGCGTGTAGTTTTAATTTTTGTGAGTGGCGATTTTCAGGTTTTCTGTATAGAATTCCAGGGACTGCATGTCGATTATAATACATCTTAGTTATCATACGGAACGTTAAATTCTTTGCTAATACAAATAATAACCGTTATGTGAAATCCAGACAGTTATTTCTTTTCTCCATTCCATCGGAAATCTTCGTGCATCCCAACGGGGGAGGAAGGCTATAATTTCATTTCGTGCAGCATATTATAAGGAGTTGAACAAGAAGCACATGATTTAGCCGCATATATTTTGTTTGTAACAAGGCAAGCAAGGGAAATGGACACATACAAGGACGGTTGAATTTAAATGACTTGGTAGTGTAAATTATATTAAAAATTTATATGGGCATTAATCTAACTAAAAGTTATCGCAGTTCTATAAAATATTTATCAGAGAATTGGAGGATTCTTTGTATAAACTTCAAGCGAAAATACATGTACGAATCTGGGAATTCACATGCATGCGACAATATCGTTCACGCATATACGCGACGCGATGTATAGTCGTGTTTTTATTGTATTGTGTCATATAGTATAGTACATTATACTTGACTTAAAATATTTAAATTAAAACCCTTCTCACAAGTCACAACTTATAGACCTGCTGAATTTATATTGATACTGGCATGCACGAAATAAGAATGGGTCAAAAGAAAGTTGAGAACACAATGCTGAGCTGGTACTTAGTAGCTTACAAAACTAAATTTATTGTGCCATATCATTATTCACAAATAATAATAATATTTTAAGAATCTTGATTAGTATTGTGACCACAATTTATTATCACTCATAATCTGACAAAATAAATCCACGAATAATAATAGTAATATTTTGAGAATCTTGAATGATCCTGTCGCCAAAATTTATTATCACTTATCGTCATCCAAAATAATAAATTCATAAATAATAATATTTTTGGACTCTGTTGCTAATTTTCTAAATAGTTTTCAATCACATCATTAGCCCTACACAGGTGGTGACAACAATTATCGTCCTTCAAAATGCTTTTGTTAATGATGATTTGCAATTGTGTCATTGCTATGGCCAAAGATTCTACAGTTGACTTTTTTATCAGTTGTAAATTAAATTTAGCACTAAGCCTAGAAAGTAACTGCTACATTAATATAATCTTCAACAGTTGGCCCTCGCTACAATCTGAAAAAAACTGTTTAGACGAATTGACAAAGATCCAATATCCCCACGCTGTGACCAGATTTGATATTCTGGAAAAATCCTTTACTGAAGAAATGAGACATTGCGAAAGTGGTAATTGTACCAAAAATTTCGACATGAAAAAGAAGGTGTTCGCACCTCCATATTTTATCTCCCGATTTAATTGTCTGTCACATATTGTCATTTATTTGGATGAAGGTAATAAAGCACAAAACAAATTCATTAACTACATCTCACGAAATCTAATATCACCATTTCCCCACCAGAACGAAACAGACATATTTGAAATAGAAAATCGTTTTTATAACCATGAGAAATATTCGTCTGTTCATATAATCAATACAGTTTATTTTGAAAAGTTAAAAAATTATTATTCTGTTTTTGGGCTCTATAGTCTTCTGGATATAGTGTCGAGAAGATTTTACCTTCATTTGATAGGAAAAGATTATTTGCTTTACTTTATATGCGGACCAGTCATGGCTTATCGTTTCGATAGCTTCCATTTTCTGCCCATCGAGTTTATCGCATCCAACAGCACCGTTGCTGCCTTGAGGAGAGCAACAGATGACATTGTGTCCCAGTGCGTTATCAAAGCGCTCAACACCAGAGATTTTTATTCGATGGCAATAATCAGTGCGGACAAGTCACTGAGAGAAACTAAAGTGACAAATACCTTTATATTGTCAATGGAACATACCATGGCTTCTCTTTTATTAGGAAACAATATGCCCAATGCTACATTCCGATTGGTTAACTCATCTCCTCATTCCTTATCTCTCCAGGATCATTCACTTTGTTTGAAACTGGATGATTCTGAATTGGCGTGTGACACATTGAGTTTCCATTTAAAATGTATTATACACCCCGTCGATTTTTTGCAAGTCACAAATGCACACCGACAAGTGTACAGAGACAGTCATTTCTTTTCTCCTTTCCATCGGATATCTTCATATATCCCAACGGGGGAGGAGGGCTACAATTTCATCTCGTGCAGCATAATTGGACAAGAGTCACAGGATTTTGCTGCATATACAAGGCCTTTTGACTTGGGATCCTGGATATCAATATTTATAACTACAACTTTTTTAGTCGCCTTTGTCATTATTGTGCTGTACGCAAAAGGTGAACGATATTTCTTATTTCCCTTGGTTGTGTACGCGTATATTTTAGAGGTGAGTTATTCCTTGCCCAGTAAATATGACAACATGACGTGGCTAAATGTTGTGATGGGTCCCTTTCTCTTAATGCTCATTGTTCTAACGAATGCATACAAGGGAATAGTCACCTCCGATATAATTAGTGAGCCTCCTACACAAAAGACGGAATCCATTTATGATCTAATTGATCAAAAGAACTTTGTTTCTACTGGAAAAACCATACACCATACTGAAAATGGTACATTCGTGGCCTCGAGATACATGGACGAGATTTTGAATTCATTGGACACAAATTGCTTGCATGAGTACGTCAAATATGGAGACAATAGACAATTTGAGTTGTGTATACAACGCCTTCGGCAGATGCAGGAAGGAATTAATACTACAACATTCCGAAGGTACACAATTTCCCAGTTTGCAAAGGACATACGGACATGGAAATACGTAAATGAGTTCCCGTACAGAGAATTACTAGCATTTAACAATGTCTTAGAAAATGAGTTGGAATTACTATTTTCTTTGGGAATGATGTCGAATTCCACAAAATATCAATCGCTTTTGTCAAAGCTGAATAAAACAATTCATAAGGCACATATAGTGAATCCAAACTTTCCAGAAGTTAGTCCACAAACTTTTATTTCTGAGTGCAACCATTCAATTTACATTGACCAGGAGAGAAACCTCCAATGGTTTTTTAATGATTCTCGTTGGAATCCGAGCAGCGGACCTCATCCCAGACGACAATTGTATTTTGGAAAAGCTGAGAACGCAATTTTAAAAAAGACCATGGGTGTCAGTATACGGGCCGATTATTATGAATTAATATTGCCACTTTTTGAAAAAAGACTATTTTCCATACATCAATCCGGAATCTATCATAAATGGAATCGATTCTTTCAGAAACTCAAGAAAAGAAGTTTTAGACAATGTCGGCATTGTCTTGGCAATGACAATGTCCGATCGTTGAATCTGTATAATTCAAATGTTGTCATGGTGTTTTATATTTTTCTAGCTGGTATATTACTGGGCTTATGCTATGAGTTTCTTTTTGACCATAGAAAAAAAATTAAACCCAGAGATTTATGGACCCAGCAAAGTCATTTAACTTTGAAAGCATCTTTCCTAAGGATTATGTTGAATTTAGCAAAACTGAAGCAGATCAGACGAGTATGGGACGTCCTAAGACGGTATTTAGAATAGACTTAGACTCGACTTAGAATCCAATGCGCTACCCGCACACATTCTGAAATTGACTTATAGTTGACCTGCTCAAGAGAAATGTTTTCATTTGTTTGTAAACCGTTCAATGCTGGTGACGATTTATTACCTGTCTTTACTGCTTTGTGTGAATTGTGTGTATTTGTATATCCCTGTCTGTAATTATAAAAACAATGGGACCATTTGCCCGAAAGTGTTAGCTGTGCAAACGAACCCATTCCATACAAATACATCTTTTGCAAATTGCCATTTCCTGACATAATTTTTAACACAATGCTAACTATAGGAATGTAATGAATTGATGATGGATTAAGCTATCAGATAGAAGGATAAGTTAGATGCCTACAGTAAAAGTCTTAATAGAATGCCTGTACCTCTATCATCAAAATAAATATTAAATGCTTAGGCACCTAATAAACGTAATTGCTCAACTAACAATAAGTTGTCATTTTGCTTCCATTTTGGTATTGTGATTTCCAGAAATAGAGTAAGTATATAATAGAGTGCCTTAATAATTCATATAATAGAAGCACAGCGTCCTTCCAGCTGTTTCATAAAAAAAGAGTTCACGGAGTTTTACGTTGCATAAATGAAGGTAGCTAATAAATGTGGCTATAAATATTATGGCTTTTCATTAATTACATTAAACATTTCATTATAATGAGTTAATGCAGTCTCGAGGAAGGAAAGATAAAGTGAAGCACGGTATCGTTCTTTCTATCTTTTGCTAGCCTGCCATTCCTGTCAATAAATAAGAAAACAATTAATTATAGTTATACATTAACAACACAACTAACACAAGTAGTAGGTATTAGTATTTGACTTTATTTTATTGACACATGACTAAGAGCTAGTATATATAATAATCAGGCGTGCAGAAAATGATTTCCGCCTGGTAACCTGGAAAAAAATTTCCCAGTAGGGAGGCAGCGTTTCGCGCTGCCTTCCTGGTAACCTGGTTACCGCGACGAAAAGCCACTGCCTACATGGTAACTTGGTTACCATCGCAGCAAAAAAAAATAAAAAATTAGGCAGGAAATAATTTTAAAAAATTCCAACATGGCAAGGAATAATTCAAAATATTGCAATAAGGCAAGACATCATTAAATATTTTGCAAAAAGGCAAGAAATCATTCCACTAATAAACCAAACAATCATTAAAAACTTTTTGATAAGGCAGGAAATCGTAAATTTCCCAATAAGGCAGGGCAGGAAGGAGGAAATCATTCAAAAATAACCAACAACGTAGGGAACCTGGGAATCATTTAAAAAACTTCAACGTAGGGAACGCTTCGCGCTGCCGGCTGCCCGCCTGAAAACGTTTTGGAAGGCAGCGCTCCAAGCTGCCTTCCTTATATCTCTACAAACTTCCAACTAGGATGTTGGAAGTTGGAAGATCATAAAAGAATAATCGAATAATTACAAGTTGTCACCAACCCACAGCGACGTATGGCTTTCCGCTTTTGTGTTGATTTTTAGCACGTAGGTAATTATGCAAAAATCCAACAAAACTTTGAACATTCAACATTTGCAAAACTTGCAGAAGGAGTTGCAATATTTTAAAATATTACAATAGCTTTCCGCTTTTGTGTTGATTTTTAGCACGTAGGTAATTATGCAAAATTCCAACAAAACTTTGAACATTCAACATTTGCAAAACTTGCAGAAGGAGTTGCAATATTTTAAAATATTATAATATGTACAACTCACTTCATTGAAGCCCCACGGTTGACGGTTATATTCGTTATACTTATATGTATATAGCACAAGTCTATTATTTGAGGTCCATAGTTTCAAAACCCTAAAGTATGAATAGAAATATCAAGTTTTATTTTTATTTGCAGGTCAATTAGAAAAGCCATTCTGAGAAGTGCTCCAAATAATGGCAGCTCATCTACCACACTTCATAGAAAAATGGCCTATTCATCCTTCAGCTAACTTTTTATGCTCTAAATTATTATAATTTTTATTTTCAAAATTTTGAAGTTTGAAATCCCAATGCATGAATAGCCATAGAGTAATGGTTACTCACAGAGGATACGTTCTGCCACCCACTGTATATATATAGCACAAGTCTATTATTTGAGGTCCATAGTTTCAAAACCCTAAAGTATGAATAGAAATATCAACTTTTATTTTTATTTGCAGGTCAATTAGAAAAGCCATTCTGAGAAGTGCTCCAAATAATGGCAGCTCATATACCACACTTCATCACCACTACAGCTGACCATTCAGATAAACATATATAGGTACCTACCTACCCGTAATATATTTTTTTGAATCATTCAAAATATGCTGACATTTAAATGTGGTTTATTTTTTTGGCCACTGCTATACTGCCATTACTCTTTCATTGTCGTTTTTGATATACATATTTTTGATTTAACAATTATAATTTATATTATTAAATTACAAGTCATAAATATGTTATTTGAAATATCCAAACAAATCAGATAAAATATATCATAATGAAACATAAGCATAGCAAGGATTGTGGCGGTTTTTTCGTTTTATTGATAAGTAATAAGCAATGACACTAAATATGAAATTAGTTTGTCGTAAAAGTCAAATATTCGCTCGTGTTTAATATTGTTGTAGGGACCAATTTTGAAACTAAATGGTCTAAGAGTCTTCAACAACTTAAGGTGTAATAAAGACTTCTCCTCGCCCTGTGTGGCGAAATCTTTGAGGGTCCTAATTGAGTCAGTAGTACTTTTAAAGACTGAAGCAAGGCCCAGTAAAATAATTGAAATAGCCCCAAAGAATAGTGAAAAGGCAGTTGGGTATATCGAGTATGTGACAGAATCCAGTTTTCCCAAAAACCGGATAGAAACAAAGCTGCAGGATATAGCAATAGATAGGATGGCCATCAAAGCAGCGGGCCAGGACATTGACAAGAAACTCTCTTGAAATGCAATATTTAGCATCCGCATCCTGTTATAAACCTTCATTTTGTATTCGAAATCCTTTTTGATCCACCTGTAGGTACATCGCATGTTAAATACAATTATACATTTCAACAACGAAATTATTTTAAGTAAATACCTACATATTATATGAAATAAAGGAGAAAAAAATATAACCTCATCAGATGCATCCAATATGAATTACGAATGGAGTAAATGAGCATATAGTCAGCAACAAAATGGGCCGTGAATGCGGAATTGATCAGAACAAATGCTTGAAATAGTTTTATTCCGGCCAGATATGTCATCGAGTTGGGGAAAATGCTGTCTAAATAGAAATACTCTCTTTTTTGAAAGAGCAAAATGGGAAATACAAGCGTCGCTGACGTTTGCGACAATGGAGTATACCATATTATTAAAAAACGTTCAAGCCGTAGGCATTTTTTTGCCGATTCTGAAACGCCGCCACCATCTTAAAAGAATTACAACCTTTAAATATAACCAATGGTATAGAATATAGAGTGTATAAATATTGAACGGTTGAATAGGTACTCATTTTAACACAACGAACAAATTGTAGCGATTAATTAATATTATATTTTTCTAAGCTGTTAACTTTCATAAATAGTTATTGTCAAACTTCATTTTTATTTCCAGTTTTGCGTGATTGCATAAAAGGACTTTAAACTGAAATTCTTTCGAAATATTAGAAAAATGTTTTGCAAAATGTAGGAATTGTACTTGCAACTTTTTTGAATACATTTAATCTAATTTAATATTTTAATCCAAAGTCATTTTCAACTACTAAATACTACTGTTGTTGTCCAAAAAATATTTCTGTATGTGGGCATGTTCATTTCTTTCATCATAATACCCCTACAGCAATTTTAATCATTATGCATTACAGTAAATATACTAATCAATCCTATATTTTTTATTTATATTTGTTTTTTTTTGAAATTATTCATTTTCAGTAGGGAAACATCAATATTAAATATCAATCACTCAGAATATAAATATTATTGAAAGTAAATATAAATACCTGTTTGGTAGAACATGCTTTTATGGTAGAGATTATTTAAAACGGATTTCATGTTTTCTCCTTTCCAAAAAACGGTAACCAACCAAACGACGTAGAAGAAGTGAAGAATCATAACCAACATAGTCAGCGTGAGTTCAGCAATAATTGTTGCTATATCCACCACTGCACCAATTGCTGTCGCAATTTGGGCCAGTGTAAGGGCGACGAATATCCCATTAAGAATCGCAAAGATCGCTACACCATAACGCGACTTACTCATTTCAAACTTTTCTTTTGCAAGGTCCCAGGAAAAAGAAAGTCCTCCCACACGAGACGAAATGTTAATATAAATTCCCCAACGGTGGAAATGATTGACATTAGTCAACTTGGAATTCAGACCAAGAATTTTATTTTTAGTCGATTCCAAAACCGTCAAAGCAAAGCCAGACATGGTTAAGAACAATTAATAAAGTAAGGCGGAAATTTTTTTCTCTTTACTATTAAAAGGCACGATTGGAAAAGAAATGGGTTGCTTGCTAAAATTCGTCTGACTGACTGGATGTATTTTGGGAAGGGCATATTTATGCAGCACAGCTTGAGCTTAGTAGGCTCCATATAATGTCATTATCTTCCTTCAGAGACTAAACTAAACACAAAATATTTCACTCAATAAAATATGATATTTAGCAAGAAATATGCTTATAAATATTCTATTCTTCTATACATAAAAACTGCCAATGCTATGGTTGGTGAATAATGCATAAGTATAGGTAGTGTTATTCGGATACCCTTGCTACGGATAATGCAAATTTTATAATTATACGTTCGTGAGACTCGAAGAGTTGGCTAAATGTAAGACAATAAACGAGAAAAAAAATATTCGAACAACTTTGTATAAATTATACCTATCTATTTTTAAGGTGTTGTGTGGACAGAGAGAAAGGTATTAAATTATCATGGGTTCGGTCGGCAACAAAGAAAAGGAAGCACAACACAAATATTCTATATTACAGCAGAGGGATATCACTTCTGACTGAATGTTGAATTTTTGACAGAATATTAAACCGGTTATTTTAGAGAAAAAGGAGGAGGAAAGTTATTAAATTATCATAAGTATCATGTTCCATAATGTAGGTACCTACTATTACTTAATGGACGTCCTTAAGCCAAAATCTCTGAATAATACGTGATTTACCGTATTGCCCCTTTTAAAAGCCCCTTTCTATATATTAGAAGCCTCCCCTAATAAAAGCTTAGCGTATTAAAAGCCTCCCTCCAATAGAAATCTCCTCTTATGTATATTTCCGCTACATTTTAAACATCCCCCTATTCAAGGTAGCGGCGTGTCATCCATTCAATTCTAATCATTAAAGTTATTTTTTTACGTTCTAAATTTTATTTTGAAAATGAATTATGTACAGATTATTATAATTACCTACTTACAAGTACTTAATTAGGTACCTAAAATGTGAAGACGATCATTTAATGCAGAATTTAAGCTTAACCCAATTGCTAACACCAATAGTATTCATGATGGCGAAGAAATTTGAATTAGATTCAAAACAAATTGGACATTGGAGGAAAGTAGGAGCAAAACAATTTCTTTGGGAAGTCAGTAATTCAATTTAAAAAAACCTGCTTTCCTATTATAGCCTTAATAGTATGTAAATATCGATAAATGGAATCGGGAGATAATGACCTCATTTGTCGTTAAATTACATCCCTTGATTGATTGTGTACGTTCATAATGTTCAATTCTCTAGAATAAAAACTTACGTAACATTTTTTGTTCTAAAATTTGCTATATTAAATAGGAATTAGAAATAACAGCCTCCCACCAATAGTGGCCTCCCCCAAATACAAGCCTCCTTTGCTGATCAATTCTGTAAATAAAGCCGGAGATTTTAATAGAGGCAATACGGTAGGCCATTAAGTCTACTTAGTGTAGCATTTGCAACTAAAATTCTCCCGTTTTTGTAATTTATTCACAGCAGATATCCTCAAAATAGAAAGCATTGCAAGCACTTTACAAGAATTCTGCATTTATTATCAAATATTAAGGGCGATGATTGCATGCTACTGACAAAATACTAGGTACTTGTTTGCAATCAGTCTTAAGGGGAAATGGAGAGATACAAGGACACTAAATACTTGGTATATTGTGCAAATTACATTAAAAATGTATATGGGCATTAATCTAACTAAAAGTCTCCGCAGTGCAGTTCTATAAAATATTTATCAGAGAATCCGGGGTTTCATATATAAAGGGAAAAACATGCACAAAAATGAGAATTCACACTATCATTCGCATACATACATGATGCGAAGTTTTGCCGTGCATTATATTGTACTGCGTCATTAAAGTACTTGACTTAAAATATTTTTAATGCCCTTCTCACTACTCATGGACCCATGGACATTCTTTTAATTTATATTGGTATAGGTACTGGAGCACGCAATAGGAGTGGGTCAACGAAAAGTTTAGAACTACAACGCTGAGCTAGTAGTAGTAGCTTGCAAAACAATTGTCACACTCCGAATAAATATATAAACAAATAAACAAATAGTAAAAATATTTTAGGAATTTTCCTGAAATAGAAAAAGTTCTGTCGCCAAAATTCATCATATTATCCGAATAAAGTTTACAAGCAATTCTAAAACTTCGGGAATCTACCGCTTTCCACGGTGATCGAAAACAATTATCGTCCTTCATCTAAATGCTTCTTTTAATGA
>JABASI010006160.1:0-11229 GCA_019776505.1 Tomocerus nigrus
CGAAATTAAGTACAGTTAGGAAACGAAACGCTGTACATTAGCATTATAATTAGAATCATTATTTGTCGCGCTTCTGTCAGATTATAACAGATATATAGCCGGTATATAGCAGGTACTTATCGTGTTACTACTGGATAAACATTGCATCTGGGGAAGGGTTGATAAATAAAATGCTACAGTAGTGTAAAACAAGAAAACAGCTTGTTATTAACTTCTCATTCTTAGATTTTCTTGTTGAAAGGAAAAAGTCAAAAACTTTGCCTAAATACATCAGTACATCTTACGCCATTTTCGTCCCAACCAAAGAGAGATTTGTTTTTATAATCAAATCAGGATTACAGATACCTAACACCGTATATACTGCTGCCGCTGACCATGTTATAAATATTCTACTTTGGTTCCAAAACAAAAGCTGACTTCCAAACAGAATTCTTAATAGTCATCAGGTTGAAACCGCACAAGATGCGAAATGAAGATTTTAGAATCGCGATGATGGAAGGAAAGACAGCGTAAAATCTTTTGAAATACATTTTTCTTTCAGATACAAAAGTAATCAACCTTTGCCATATAAAAACGAATGTTAAAGAAACGCTAATATCAATACTGAATTCAATAGGTCATACATATAAGATAACAATTCCTAAACTGCGTCTTTAGTGAAAGTTGTTAGCATTGACTAATCCAAGGTTCAGCTTTTCCTCATGGAATAGCAATGGAAAATAGCAAGTCATTATTATTGACATGTAAAACTTTGTGTTGCATATATTAAGGAATGCTCAGATAAATACTCGTATTCCAATTAAATGGAGATAAATTTCTGAAGAAATGTTACGGTAATCTTTGGCTAATTAAACTTTCGCCATTCACCAATATGGCGTGAACATGCTTTGAATTATTTAGTTAGTAAAACTCTAGAACTATATATAACAAATGGCTGATACCCGTTTACCCGTGACCTTTAAACATTATGTGAGTATAGTTTGTGTAGTTTGTGTCTATATGCATTCACCTGTGTTTGTTTCCTGGAATAATTGCAATTGAAACAATTGTTATCGCATTGCCCTGAGAGAGTTCACTGAGCGAGTTTCCGACTAACACGTGTGGCATAGGCATTCACTGCCATAAAAAGTTG
Organism: Tomocerus nigrus; assembly: GCA_019776505.1. NCBI lineage: Eukaryota > Metazoa > Arthropoda > Collembola > Entomobryomorpha > Tomoceridae > Tomocerus > Tomocerus nigrus. The sequence goes on from JABASI010006160.1 coordinate 1,133, forward strand.
TTACATCAATCAGTGTTGCTCTTTGCAAGGACTAGGACGGCAAGTAGTTCGGTTGTATCTTGACGTGTCATGCTACAATTCTCGGGGGTTTAATATCTTTGTATACATTTTAAGAGTCCATTATTATATAGCTTATTCTTTGTACTTATGTTGGTTGGCCTTCCAGCTCCATTTGTCATTGAGCAACCCATATAAAGCTATTTTCTTGACAGTTTTCAACCTCCATCCGTCAATAAACGTTGGCTTCATTAAAAATGAATATTCTGGTGTTCTCTTTTTTCCAATTCAATGAAGTCGCAAATAATTGTTCATTCGGCCACAACGATCATTTTTGCTCTACGAAAATAATTTTGACATGCATGAAAACAAAATACAAAGGTAATGCCTATAGTGAAAATAATTGGCTGAAATAATAAGTCAGTATCACCGAAGCAGGAGCTTGATCAGTTGATCACGCCAAATTAATGAAAAATGCTTTTTAAATAGTTGCCTCTTAGTATTAATATTAGTAGTGTTAGTAGTAAGTATTAATATTGGTACACTACACGAAGCATGTTAACTAAAACAATAATTAAATTCTGGCCGTGGCTCATTTAACCACGACTTTGTTATTATTTAGGGACCAGAAAATGCCCGCAGAGTGTGCGAATTCAGAGTTGTATGCCTAATTATCTTCATGTTACGACATTTTGAAATTACTTCGCTACTATCTTGTAATCAATGAATTTTCATAGCTGGGAAGAGAGTAAACATATTGTTTTTGCAGACAACTTGAATTAAAATTACCTAAAATTGACTGTATAATTCTAGCAATTATGAAGGAAAATTATGGCCACAGTATTAAAGTTTTGTGCTACCACACAGGTTTTAGTGGGGATGTAACATGCTAAACGGTAATTAGCACATTATGATGATTTGATGATTATAGTATTATAGAGTTCTATAGTGAGCTTCTAAAAGAGTACAATGGGGATGTTGGAGTTATCTGCAAGTTAAGATTATTTAGTGGGAAAGTAGTCTGTAACTGGGTTACTATTCAGATATATTACTTTTACCAGAGCAAACCAACCACAGTAACAAACGGAATCTAGAGCACACCCGAATGGGCTACATGCACACGTTTGCAATTTGCAAATTCTTCAAACACCTATATAAGATATACTATGCATGCATCAAATATATGGGATTATATTAACGCCTCATATCCAGCAAGGGAAAGTCTGATTTACTAATTAACAGGCAGAAATTCTGACTTTTACTATATACACAAGTCTTACCACAGTCAACTGGATAAAATGCATGCATTCTACTTTTTTACAATAAAAAATTGAGTTTTACTAGTTTCTGTGTAGATTTATTCAAAACGTAATTGTAAAATTCTGTAACAACAAAGATAAAGAAAAATGATCATATGACATTTACATAAATTAAATTACTACACTTGAATTTTATTAGGTATTTGGTATCACTTAATTTGGCTCTACGGACATTTAATAAATGCAAACTCACAATTCAACGCAGTCTGTACATTTAAAGTTACATATTATAATGCAATGATTCTATTTTCGGGAAAGTCTGATTTTCTGGGGGTCCCTTACGGGAAAATCTGACTTTTTTTCACATTTTGTCAGACACTGAATAATTCTTTGCCAAGATATACGGTAGACAAATAGACACGTACACAAGGATAGAGCTTTCTCTGCTCGCATGACTTTCCTTTACTCTTGCTTTTCCTCTTTCCATTTAAATGCTTTTCATATTACCTTTGCCAAGATATACAGTAGACAAATAGACACGTACACAAGGATAGAGCTTTCTCTGCTCGCATGACTTTCCTTTACTCTTGCTTTTCCTCTTTCCATTTAAATGCTTTTCATATTGATCTGATGTGTCTGTAGAAAGAGTAGACATGTCTAATGTCTAACTGAACTTTACTCACGAGATATTTCACTTTAGGAATTCTGAGTTCTCTTGGGAAGAGACGTAATGCTTTATTTTGTCGTGACAATTGCCACAGTGAAATGTAATTCTGAGGAACTATTAGCTCACTTACTCCGACATTTACTTTCTCCATCCATCTGCGTATTGGGGGCTGGTAGAAGACAAACCTGGAGCTAGCGGAGCGAAGATAAGAGAAACATTAGTAAATATAGACAGATACGAGTAACCCAGTAAAGTGCTCTGGTTTTCGTGGCTATTGTTCTACAGCTCGTTTGACCCTTTTGTTCCCAAACGTAAATTACCAAACTAACCTTCAAGGATTCCCCACAATTCATTCAGTACAAAAACTAAATTACAACCAGAACTGCTCAACCTACCAATTTTCATTGCAGATCTCATATATTTCCTATAGAAAATATAGTCACAGAGTGTTATTGCTTAGCTAGCTACCTACCTAAAGATGCAATATAATCTTAGTATGCACATTTGCATCTCCAAATCTACATCTTTTTTAGAATATAAAACTTTTTTTCGACATTTTACATTGTTACGAAGTAAAGCTATAGAACTAAGTACACACCTACTTTATATAATATAACCATAGATAAATATATAGCCATTGAATTGGTTTACTCCCAGCGGTGCATACAATTCCACCCAGCTACACTAAACCAAACATTAGGGTAGGGAAAGGAAAGTGAAAGCCGTAAAAGTAAAAGCAATTCACATCACAACGGGTTATGATAATGGAGAAAGCCCGGAGAAAGTAAACAGACGCATTATACTGCTAACACTGAAAAATATACACTCAAGATTCAAGAATCATTGAGAGGCATGAATTGTGTACTAAATTGCCAAACGTCCTCCATGCATCCACACTCACACACAACCATGACAGAAGAACGCCATGAAAAATGGAAACAACTTCGGATAAGTGAAGTCAGCTCCCTTCTCATCTCATCACCACGTCGTGTCACTGTAAAGCTAATTTACTATTAGCATTAGAAAGTGAAGAGAAGCATTAGCCAAACATACACATATATCTCCTGCTGGAAAAGCTTTGCTATCCTCCTACTCCTATCTAAAATTAGAGCAAGTATTTAAGAAGAACCAGAGGGGGAAAAGGAAAATTGAAGCTACACAATCACAGAAAATAACAGAATAAAGGGAAAATGAGATTTTATCCTTTTCCCCCAATTTTTAGCAAGTGATTGGATTTTCGCGATTTATTTGCTTAATTCTGTACTTCAGCTACAGNACAGAAAATAACAGAATAAAGGGAAAATGAGATTTTATCCCTTTTCCCCAATTTTTAGCAAGTGATTGGATTTTCGCGATTTATTTGCTTAATTCTGTACTTCAGCTACAGAAGCTACAGAGCTACAGAAAAAAATTGTCAATTGACATACCACTTTCTCCTTTCTACTTTCACTAATTCTTTTATCAGAGATTTTGCCAAAAGACACGAACAATAATTTTTGTAGGGAAAGCTAATGGGTAAATAAAATTATAGTGTGGAAAGAGAAAGTTTTGTATGTTAACTGAATTTATTTTTCCGTACAAGGTTTCAAAATAATAATTTTTGAATAACTAAAAACGTAATAACACAAATCAAAACATATTGTTAAAAATGGGAATTTTTATGGCTGGGTAGTGGAAAAAATTATTTTCTGAATTCTAAGGAGAAAAAGAAAGTTGCATCAGGGAAGCTTCCATCATCAAACTACTTACTTTCTCTTTGTAAGAATAGATTCATAATCATAAGAGGCCAAAATAAGGACGATGGCTTTAAGTGATTGCCCAAGTTGTATAGTAACAAATAGCAAAGGAAGGAAGCTCTAGCTCATTTACTCTCACAGATATTTGCGCACATTTGGAATCCTTTAAATTAATTTTCCTTCCTCCTCGTTTGTCTATGTATATAGCATTTATTTCACTCACTCAGCATTTCCTCTTTTAAATCTTTGTAATGAAACGAGAACAACTGCTGAGCTAGGAGAAATAAGCAAAGTGAAACATTTACGAGGAAAGCGGACACAGGAGATTTCTCTAAATAGAATTGTTATTAGCGTTCTATTTGGTATGTTTTAAGAGTTCTCCGAAATAATTATTCCTCTTTAAACTTTCCTCTACAGTTGAAACTGAATTTTACTGAAGTGTTTACAACTGACAAGCTCGAGTAGGTAGATTTGGTAGATATACCTACTTGTAATTTTCCTTCTTGTTATGTCACACTCACGCGTAATTTTCGTAGCCTTTGTAATGTGTTTCATCACTACGCAAAAGATTTGCATAAATACATTTCCAAAGAGAGTAGTTTCGCATTATGTCCTACTAATGTTACTTATTTAAATCGTTGTTCGTTGTAAAACAATCTATAGGTGATATAATGGAAGGCAGTTACCGTGATAGAGTAGGTACTTACTTTATAATTTTAGCCTAATTGAAGTGAATTATTCGTCAGTACTTCGTATGAGTCAGCAGCGAAAGGATGCTGCTTTAATCAAACTTTGTTTCCGTCAGTGTGTCTAACTGTTCATTTGCAGGATAACTCATTCGTTCAAATTTAGTACACGTGTTCTTCAGGGGTCTAGATCAAATTGGGTAACTGGGGTCACGGGGTAAAAATGAATCTACTATTTTTTAAATGGGAACCAATTACGGGGGGACGCTTCCGCTACTATAATATATCCGTGTTTGAATGGTTTATTAATACTTGTATCCATTTATGTAATCTGCCGTTATTATAAAATTGCGTGATGCTATTTAATGTAGAAGAAGAAAGTTTTCATTAAATACCTACAAGTCACTGTTCACGGTAAAATCAGAATAGCTAATAAATATAGGTACGCACTCCAGCATCCAAATAAATAATTGCCTCTCCCTCTCACTCCCACACATTCATATGGATTATTGGGTGTAAAGAAAGAAAGTAGAAACCTTAGATGTCTATGCATTTACGAACTACTTAAGCTTTGGATTATCTCTAATTGCAAATCTTTGATAAATAATTGAGTTTCTTTATGATGAAAACTGCATTCATATAGAATCCCTATTTTCCCATTAGCATTTATTACGTATGAATCAATGCATGCAGAACATATTGGACTATATATTATCTGCTCATGACATTCTTATCTTCAACTTTTTTACATGGATGACTTGATGTTGGCAACGGTGATTTTGTTCACAACTTCGTCAAAGAGTTATAGGAAACTCATGAATATAAATTCTGAAAATACCTGTGATATTTACGATTGATGACGTAGGTACAGATATGTAGAATATATAGAGCCTAATTATTTTGCTAGTGTGCTTAGGTATAATTAAGTATTAGCCAACCTGATCTCTCTCCCATCAGCACCAAGTCCTCTCAAAAGGACGAGTTAATTTAGATCTACTTTGAATTATGTTATTTCCAGGGAATTGCACAGAAGACACTTTGATTAGAGAACGGAAACTACTTACAATCGTCATAATATCTCCAGTACTTACTTGGTACTTAGTTCTATAGACAGTAGTCAATATTATACAGGACGGAAGGAGGAACATAGCTATTAGGAATTGTCAGTGACTAATGACTAATATCTACAGGGTACGTCACTAGCAAGTTAGCGATTAACATTTTCATCGTGTGAATGAGTTCTCGTTTCATAACCAAAGACCAAATGGATATTTTTAAGAAAATTTGCAACAAAATGAAGTTCTTTTTTAAATATAAATAGTTCCCCATTTTATGTCCATTCAATGTTCCATTTTCTCATGTAAAACAGAATTTTTGGAACTTTTGTAGCCAAACATCAGAAAGGTGATTAGAATTTTCATCACTACTAATTGAATTTTCTCTTTTCATAACAAAAGACTACATAACTATTTTTAAGAAATTTTCTCGTGTACAAAATATATCACTCATTTAATTTAAATGTTCCATTCCCGTATGTTTCACAGTATTTTTGTAACTTTTTTTAGCGAAAAAGCCATGTGTGGTTGAACTTGAACCAATTTCACCAGGTGTGCGTAGCTGTGACAAGAGAAATATCGTAGGTATTGTGAAAGTTCTAAGTTTATTTCGTGGTGGGGTACCCTGTATGAATCAGTAGATAGGGAACTGAGGATTATAGGAAAGTCCTACGCCAGAGGGTGATGTCACAGGCGATATGCGGGTATTATAAGGGGAAACGACATAAATATTTCTGTGGGATGGGAAGGCAAGAAACTAATTTGGAACAGGGATTTGGATCTGGGAATCCTCGTTTCCCATGGCACAGAAGATGTTGGCTGGAACATTGTACTAGTGTCTCCAGTCTAGGCGGAGTATAAAATAAGTCACCCACCCAAGGGGTAGGAGAAACACATGTAGTAAATATATGGAAGACACTTTAGCAGTTGTCTGTACATTACAGATGGAGATTTAGTGCATTTGTCGTAAGTTGTGCACTATGCTTCCCTCACGGCAACTCTTTTGTCGTATTTAACCCGGGCATTACTATTATCCTGTCCTGGAAGAATATTCCATCCTTTCTATATTAGCGGGGCAATTAAGGAGTTGGAATGGAAATCGATTAGCCAGACTCTTCCACTTCAGGTAGCAAACATCCAAACTCTTTTTCTTAAGAGTTTAAGCTATTCTCTCCATTCTTCCCTGTCGTCCTATGTAGTCCTGCCTCTGTCTCTTTACTCTTTTCTATTGACTGCTGCCTCATTGCCCCGATTTCTATACTCAATAATTGGATCTTATACTTACATAAGTTACATAATAGCAAAGTGCATTTTATACATCCATACGTAATGCATTCTATTATACGGCTAATAAAATAAAGACTGTCCTGTATTATGAGATCGTGTTGCAATTTCCCTTGCGAACAAAGAATTTCTGTATAGGTAATACAATAAGAAACTCTTTACGATACCTTTATGTTACAGGGTAGGTATTCATGCATGCATAATGTCTAAATATACTAGGCACACCCGGAGGGAGTCGCAACCGTTTCGCGCAACGGTTTGTTTTGCTATAACATCAACTTTCAGTTAATAAAGTAATCATATTACAGAATACTGTAAGCAGATACTATTGACAAATATTTTCACTTTCAGAGTGCTCGTTTCAAAAATAATAAAAATTATGTCCAAAATTTCATAACAGGACATCTCCGAATACTCCGAAAAACCCGAATTTTGAACCGTTACCTATATTTTACATGTGTCGTTAGTGATAGCGATTTTTTATGATAATACTCATTATTGATACTAAGAAACGGTCGCGACCTCCGCCTGGTTAGTAAATACTTTCACTTGTTCCAGGCCATATTATAATTTTGTTATTTGTATTTTATTTTGAAGCTGATTGAACAACATGGGCGTAATTACAAAAGTTGGTTTAAAAATATTCTATAAATTCTCATCTAAAATCGTAAAATCCCATATAAAATTCATTTAAAAACTATTGGACAAACTAGTATTTGGCCTAGGCAAGGAGACTCATCCCTTGAGTACACACCTCCGGCAACATGGTGTATCTGAAGAGGATTATTTGTTCGGTAGTCGGGAAACAATATAATAGATAGTGGCATAACAGTAACACTAAAGAAACAAGCTGTCTGCACCTGAAGACTTGAGCTGAATGAAAACATTAAAGATCACGACTGCAGTGTTCAGTGTGTAAGTATGTAGAAAAGGGTTATAATTTTCTCTATCCTAATAGAGGGGAGTTGTAAGAGGAGCAGTAAAGAATGTTGGGAGGAATGGAATGGAACGCTATTTCTCTTCTGTTAGTACATACTTGATTCTGTAGTAGGAAAATAAAGATGCTATTTGCTCTTGACTGAAAGGATAATCCAATTCAATTCGACATGGAAAAACCCGGGCTCGAAATTGAACATACTGTGAAAATCCGATGATTAGATGAGCTATCCAGCCTTAAAGTAAACTTACGCACGCCTAAAGGCTAGCAAAAGTGCTACTTTTACTATCTCAAGAGTCATGTACATACTTCAGTAAACATTTCCGCATGTTCTGCCATGTACAGGAGTATCTACTACATTTCTCCCTCTGTATGGCGACATCAGCCACACAGCCTGGTCATCCTGGCACACGGACAATGAGGACAAAATCACTTTTTTAAATCTTAATACGAAAATTACTTTTCAAGTTTACCGAACTAGTATCATATGGCCATAAATAAGGAAACTTCCAGGTGTCTTATTAAGTAAGTGCACTCCAAGGAATTATTCATTTTTATAAGATATGACAAAATCATACGAAGATGAATTCATTCATTTATTGCGCAACGGTAGACATGCAAAATTATTGATGTCTCCTTTGTCTAGAATAATGCAACAAATAATAAGTAAATCAGATGCTAAACTACATTCAAATTATTGGCAATAGGCCCGAATCTTTGGTGGCCTGCGCCCTGGGCACATTATTTCTTCCTCATAGAATGTGCCCACCACTTTATTATAGCAGAACAGAAAATTCAAATTATAATTGGTAATTCATAAGGCATTCCCAAATTTTTCCTACGCTTTTTGACATGTTACATCCTTACATCCACTTTAAGCACAATTTACCAAAGTGAAAGTGTGGTGAAAGTTCAATGTGGTGGAAAAGACTTTAGAATGCCGTTTGAGCTGGAAAACTCGAATTGTCATTTTTGTGGTGATGGTTTAACGGAAGGAAAGTTATATCTACCCTACCATGCGCTCTAGGTAGCTAATCGAAAAACTGGTTTTGGTTAGGTTTTCCCAGAAATAAAGGTAATTTGAACTTGAACGGTGCACGTTACTGTACCATAAATATAATCTATATTCCTTGGTACAGACACACAGATATCTAATGCTAAAGAAACAAAATCTTCTTGAATTTGAACATTCTTCAATGTTTCGTAGTCAATATTCAATAAGTCTTTTATGCTCAAAAAGGAGAATTTAATATCGCTTTCATTTCAATTATGAAGAAAAGAAAGGTTCCCTGCAGCGCGCATGTATATACTTTCATTACCTAGAACTACATAAGATTAATTCGCTGAAGATTGTATTCTCAGGAATTCCTGTAAATATTGAAAATCCTGACAATTTGCATTTTCCCCGTTTTCTAGCGATTTACAATGAAGATTTCTGTTTATCTTGCACTGTAATTTACTAAGTAATTATCCATTAGTTCTTACAGGAAACAAAATTACAGGTACTACTAGGTATATACATTTTTTATTTTGAGGTTCATTAGGAAAATCCTATTCCACGTGCTAATTGGAGTACTGCTAATTTTCTCCATGCGGGACAAACTAGAAAAATAAGGGCAAGCCATAGGAGCCATTTTCTTTGAATCGGTGTGAAATCGCAGTGGGTTCTTTCTGGAAATTGTAATTAAATTGTCAATTATTTCTTTAGAGCTTGTTTTTACGACTTGAGAGTTTCTGTTCGTATTTTAGCCACTTAGCCACTAGAAGTTTGTAGAGGAGGCTGCTGCTGGAGAAATATGGGTAGGGATGTTGGCCAAAAAAGTGTGAAATGTTTATTACTTGAAAAGCATTAAGGAGCTGGAGGTTACTCCGCCTTTTGTAGGTTAGGAAAAGTCTTCTTATCGTTATTACGACCATCACGTCTTCCCACAGACCTGTCTTGGCTTTTTTGATATTGTTGCAGGTTTATTTATGAGACGGCTTATTGCACTTACCTTTAGTATCTTCGCCAGCGACTGAAATTCCATTAGGCTATGCCACAGATAGAATCAGATTGTAATATTCACTTTAGTACCTACATATACTTAGACCCTTGTCAGACAGATATACTTTACAGTCTACAGTCTACGCTTTGTTGACGTTGATGGAACTTTCTTTGTGTACTATAGCTAGCTTACAATAGTAAAAACCAGAATTGAGCTTTATACAGTTGCATCTGCAGAGAAATTGATCTCGCCACCCAAGTCTCCACTCTCTGCACCCTACTTACACAAAACCAAGACCATAAGTAATCTGGAAGTACTATACCAATAGCCTAAAACTGCAGTTTAAAATACAAAGATACTACTTCGCAAGATGTAGTTGCATCTTTTATCAATATTGCATCAATATAAATCTAAGGGGATGATTGCAATAAATCTAAAATAAAAACAATGGATAATACTTTCTCTTATATGTAAAAATTATGGGAAAGTAC
>JABASI010006161.1:0-11227 GCA_019776505.1 Tomocerus nigrus
ATTTATCGAGGTTGTACATATTTATTATGTATATTATGTACGTATTTTTCATCATTTTTCTGGTGTTCAGGGAGCCAAAATATTTCCAGATGTGCAGAGGATTATCATTAATCTAGTTCTTCAATGGTGGGGGGATGCAAATCAATGGAAAGATAGGGAATTGTCTTTGATGACAACTTCTGGCGACCCGTTGTTGGCTTATTTGCCTTTATCTGTATTAGAGTCTCTAGATCAAGATATGGCTGATCGTTTTACAAGTATCCTGGGCCAAGCTAATGAAATTGGGAAAGTCTGGTGGCTGAAACCAATGAGCTTGAAAAAGGCTTGGTTTGAATTGGCAAAGGGAGCTAGATACTTTGGAGCTGTTCATGAATGGTCTTTTAGAAGAATGCAAAAATTATCTTTTCTACTTGAAGGAGCATCCCCGGAGGACTTAAAACTGATTCCTCCTATACCCGAAATAAAGGGCCTTGTAATCGGAAATCATTACACTGAATTGCAAGTAAGCATGTTTTTGCATTAGTAACACTAAATTAACTAGGTACTTACTTACTGTGGAAGGGATGTACACTTTTCATATATAATAATATATACATAACCGCCTACCGGGATACCCGGAGGGAGGGAATGCCTTTGGCCGTTGTTGTGATTGTGAAATGTACGAATATTTTTGTTTTAGTGTCGGGTTGTTTTCGATGCTTTCTACCAAAAGGCTCCATTGTCTCAAGAAGATCTTCAAGAATTCCAATTTCATATATTGAGCTTATCTCCATCACAGTTGCAACGATTCGATCTTGCGGACAGTTTTTCTACCCTGGACGAAATGATGACACTTTTGGATCAACAGAAAAACCCGTCCTATGCAACTTTGCTTCAGATTTCGTACTTTATGTGGCCATTGGTCAACACTACCAACGGAGGGTTAACAATCGCTCCCCCCACGCTATGGCAAAAAAGAGAATTATCCCAAATGGGAAAATTTTTGTTTCTGCTACCTAAATCAACTTTATTTCAAATTCCTTCAGAACTTTTTAACTGGGACTCAAATATCCTCCAAGCTATACGCTCTTCTCACCTGTCAAATGTGCAGATATGGCATTTAACCTCATTGATGCTACCAACAATAGATGACCGTTTCAAACCGGACTACGTATTCATGATATCTTCACCTTTCCAACAAGGAATACCTACTTCAAATCTTTCACAAGTTTTGTTGACGTCACCTATTGTTCGTCCAGAAGTATTGCGCGCTCTCATTGAAGAGTCTTCAAATATGTTAGTATCACAAAAGGTATCCGTCTTATCGTTTTAATATCGGTGTTTGTGGAATATGACAATTAAGGGACATACCTTATCCCCCAGAATGCAATAGCCGGGGCATTTGTTGCAAACCTTTTTTGCAGAAAATTGCGCATTATTGCTTAAAGGCAGCTGTGGGGTGTTATATTGAGAGGGAGGTCTTATATTTTCAAGGCATTGATTAATTATTTCATCTTCATTATCGCATGATGCACTATAATAGCATACAATACCAAAACAATAGTATAGCATCAATCCTCTACAAATGTAAATTATGGGAATGCATTGGATTATTGAATAGGTATGCAAATTATTGAATGCTATAGTAGATGTCAATTTGTCAATTTCGAAGAGTTCATCGTCAGAAGGTTGAAGCAATATCTGGTGTCTGGTGCATTGTATGTGTTTATTACGTAAATTGACTGCTATAGGCTCCTTTTGACAAACTGCAGCAAGCGTTGTGACTGTAACCCCATTTCCTGCATATAGTTACCGAGTGATCCCATATTCAATTTTGAGCCTAATTGACTCTTGAATCACGTAGTACCTTGTTTGAGAATTATCTCAATCCGTTAATGAGTTATCGTGCAATTGAGCAGACAGACTGGCTGACTGAAACGTTGTCATGTAGTACAGTAGCCGCTACTAAAATTAATAATGCTATTTTATTAATGATATTCGGCATTTATTTTTACAGGCTGTAATATTTCAAAGAATTCGACCGCGACTTGGTGAATCAACGGTGATCAGAAATATTTTAAACTCAGAACGTCCCAGTGAATTATTGAAGTTTTTTAATCCTCGAGCTTTATCTAAAAACATGCCAACAATCATAAAATCCATAATGGAGATGCCAGAGACAGGTCGTTTTGGAATTACGTCGATTCAAGCAAAATTGTTACCTCGGTCGCTGCTCTCATTGTGGCTGAATTGGGTGAGAGAAAATGCACAAGTAAGTCAGTGGACCGCCGAAGATATTCTTGGAAGAAGTGCTCTTGGGGCTGCACATGAAATTAATTTGGCCGTACTTGGTCTCAGTTGTCGCGACGTTGATATTATTGACCCATTGGATATACTCACTGTGATTTTGCACTATAGGCATGAGCTTTACAACTTGCGAAGATATGAATCTGAGCTTAGTTTTAATATGGATTTGCGTACATGTTTGATGCATAAAGTTCTCGACTATCTAAAACTTAAAAGCGATCTTAACGGAACTCAGTCGGATTCTCATATTTTGACAGGACTGAATGATGGAGAAACAACGGCGATCGGAGGTAGATTTTCTCTTTTTCCACCCATTTTTGCTCGCGTTGCCTTATTTTGATGTTATCCTTATACTATCTGTTTGGAACTATGAAAACAAGAGCCGATATAAGTACCAATGTAACACTACTAAGGTGCTAAATCTGAAAAATGATATTTCTTTGCAGGAGAAATTCTAACGGCCATTCCGACAGTAGCTCTGCAACCAGTGCCAATGAAAACGCGTTTGGAAATTATTAAAGCGATCGGACGAGTGGAGATGATGGAATTATTCAGTATGTGCCCTCTTCCTCAATTGGTGTGGTATGCGAACACTCTTCTTCAGGATATCCACGTTTCTCAGTCCCACAATATTAGAAGTTTTACAAAAAGGCAAACAGAAGGTGATGAAAGTGTGGATGTTGCTAATTCACCGGAAGAGTCATTTGATGATTCTAGCTTTACTCATGCCCAAAGTCAACCTGAGCAGGATAAACAGTTGCACATGAACGCTGATTTTTTCGATACCATGGGAAATTTTTTGTGTTACGCAAGTGAAATGCAACCAGGAAACTGGTCCAAACGATTGTTTAGAGATATCTTAGAATCAAAACAGCTACCTGGCTCGAAAACGTGTTGCATGCATGGTCACACCAGGGCGAAATGGTTCGCACTTTTGCAAGATGCTTATGGCCCAGACACGACATCATGGAGTGAAGCAGAATTGGCTTCAATCGGAGATTTACTCATCGCAGTTCCGGACCAAGATTTGCAAAAAATATCATTAGACTCTTTGTCAAAGGCATTCAACCCAATCATGCTGCAATCTGGATTTGAAATCATTGTTCATATTCCTGGAGAAAACGACGATATGTCATTTATAAAGGCTTGTGTCGAACAATTGGAAACAGAAGGAATGCAGTATCTGGAAGCATATAAATCGTTGATGCGCCGCCATTTCCAAGCCGCCCAGTGGCTAGTAAACACTGTGAAGACAACCAATGAGCTCATTAAAGACGGGATGGGTAGGAGCGGCCGTGTCCCCCGCTGGGCAGAATTCAAACTAGTCAGGAGACCCAGGCAAATACCAATTCTCACCGCGACCTCTGCTCAGGCGACAGCAGTTCCTCCCCAGCCCGCAGGAGCAATGTTTACTTTTCCTCAGCCGATGCAGACTGGAGCCTCCGCATCGGGAACGGCAGCTTCAATGCCCCAAAACTCAATGTCGCAGCAGTTCACAGTTCCAATGATAAATTCGGGCTTTGCGTCACCATCCCCGTCTTTCCAATCCGCTCCAGTCCAGACTCAAAACTTTCAAGTGCCACCAGCACAGAATTTCCAATCCGTTCCAGTTCAAACGCAGAATTTCCAACCAGCTCCACAGGTGCAGAATGTCCAAACTGTGCCTAGTCCTGCATATTCGTATCAACAAGTGCAACCAACGTCGTATGCTACTACATACTATCCCGCAGCCACGCCAGCTGTGGCTCCACCCTATCCAGCAGTGTACTACCCGAGTGTAGCACCAACTTACCAGGACGCCAGCAGCATTTATGGTAGCAGCAACTACGAACCTGCGCCGCTCTCACCAACACAAATCCTAGGTAATCCTCAATCTCAACCAGCAGTAGTACAATACCAGCAACAATTAGCAAATTCTCCGCAACAACAATTCCAAAGCATTCAGCAAACTCCCATGGTTGCGCCAGTACCCGCTGTTCAACAATATTATCAACAATATCCTGCGACACCACAATTTCCAGCGATACAACAGTATTCAGTAACCCAACAGCAGTTCCCAGCAACTCAGCAGTTCCCCGCAACTCAACAGCAGACGTTCCCCGCAACTCAACAGCAGACGTTCCCCGCAACTCAACAGCAGTTCCCCGCAACTCAACAGCAGATGTTCCCCGCAACTCAACAGCAGATGTTCCCCGCAACTCAACAGCAACTCCCAGCAGCCCAACAATCGTTTCCTATAGGACCTCAGCAATTTCCTGCAATTCCGACGACTCAGTCGCAGGTTCCTGCAAGCTCACAGCAGTTCGCTAATCAACAACAACCTCAAAATCCCCAGATATTTTCTGGAAATCAACAGCAATTTGGAACTAATCAACAATTTGGAAACCAGCAATCTGGAAGTAGCCAACAAATTCCAGATACTCAACAACAGTTTCCTTCGTCAGGTTCTCAACAGGTTTCAAATCCGCAACAGATGGGGAACATTCCAACGTCAGGCAATTCTCAAAACTTTGGAGGTGTTCCAGGTTTCATACTGAATCCTGATGGGACTGTTACTTCTAACACAGACCAGTCTCTAGCCCCGAGATCTCTCAATGTAACGGATGAACCTATAGTCCCAATGAACACTTCAACTTCTAGAGTAAATAATGACAGACCGAGATCGATTGATTTCGGAAATTTGCAGAAAGCAGAAGCTGGTCAACAGCCAGAGGTACACACTCTATCTATTTCATAATTACAAACATACCTAGGACCAAAAATTCTAATTTTGGCTTCTGCTTTTAATGTTGTGTGTATTACATTTGAATTCAGATAACTTGTCATGGAATTAAAACTGCCGGATTTGCAGCTATTGGGTTGGGAATTGATGATTTACAGAAACTATCTCCTGCTGATTTGTTTAATTGTATTGAAAGTCTAGGCAAGCTTGGTTGGGATGAAACTATGAAAAAATCTATTCTTATTCTGATAAAGGAAAAGCTTTCGTTCAGGGCAGATAATATAGACACCGCCACACTTTTAGAAATGGGAAAACTAGTTACCGCAATGACAGTCAATACGGGGATTAATTCAACAGCTGCCGATGAAGGAGGAATTGATATTTCTCAAATCGATATGACTCTACCTAAAAGCCTTGACAATCTGTCAATATTGGGAGGTCATATTGTTGAACCAGTGGCGGTAAGTTACATAAGCAAAACTGTCTACTTCCAATAGATAGGAATTGTTGTTTAAAGTTTAAACTAAATATCGACTCGTGGACAAACCGTGGAAATCTGATAAAATAGGGAAAATGGAAGAGAATGAAAAATGGAAAAGAGATAGGAAAAAGGGGGAAAATGGAAAGGAAGAGGGAAGAGAAAGAAACGCGTTTGTTTGGTAATCATACCTTCTGATACATTCAAAAAATGAGTGTCCAGAATCCAGATACGGTCAGTCAGGTACCTAGGTATTTCATCAGAATTTTGCATTTTGCAATTTGCAAAATCTTTGCAAAACCTGGCAGCACTTAAACCCACCAGAATTATTTTTTTGTCCCAATTTGCATTTTGCATCCATATACCAATCTTCAGGGGATTATGCAGTGGAGATACAGAATAAGCAAAGGGTGTGAATAGTGCGTAAATACCTATGCAAATTGCAAAGGGAACGATGAAATGTTCCGACAATTTAATTTTTTGCACCAATTTACTAGTAGTCTAGCGGACATCGGGTAGACCGGGGTTCTGAGCCGATGAAGGCCGATACGAATATATACCCAAGGCACTTTGAACGTAGCTTTCCTTTGCCTTTGCTTTTTTGCTCTATCAAAATCTCTATCTCTATCTCTATCTATCTCTATCTAGAGCAAAAAAGCAAAGGCAAAGGAAAGCTACGTTCAAAGGCCTTGATATATACCTACCCAAATATCAGGACACGACACAACCTACCAAGATGTAATGTAACACATCCGAATGCATCAATAAACGTCCGATTTTCTTAGATAGTCCTAGTACATATTCGGCAAAAATATTTGACCATTATTGACGTTAAATAAAAATACTCCCATAATATCGCACATGTTTCTTCGCCAAATTGAAAGCAATGCTATTACCAACCATTCTATCCATACATGTACTATTTGAGAAAATCGGACAAGAACTCTGGCCGATTTTGAAGGGAATGCAATAAATGGGACTCCGTATTTTTGATAGTCATCTGAAATTTCCAAATGAACATAGTAACGCAGCGTAATCATGATCAGTGTAAGATCTCCAGGGCGAAAATTTGTTTTCCCCTAGCGAGTAGGAACTAAGACTAAGAAGACGATAGATTTCTGAGATTATCTTCAGAGATGCTCTTCAGAATGGTAGTTAATTTTCTAGGCAAAATGCTAATCTATTTTTGACTTGAATCATAGCTGGAGGCATTGGCTGAAAAATTTAACGCTGACAACAAGATATTTCCTGGTTTTGCTCAAGGAATCGCCCGTCCTGATAACCTCCGCATTGTTGTAATGGCGCTACAAAACATAATCTGCGGATTTAACGACAAAATAGTAAACAGTATTTTCGAAACGGATGCGTCGCTATTTTTAGATGTGAGTTATATTCTGGGGAGACTTAAGGGCTGCAGTCAAGATGTTCTTACAACTCTTGCTACGCATGCTGTCCGGTCTAGCAACTACGGTCCGCCAAGACTTTGGAGCCAAGAAGATGTTGCAATTATGGGCGTCGTTTTTGCGGGTACGTGGGAGTGGGACAATGCTTCGGTGAATTCCTCGAATGCCAATAACAAAAATAATATTTTTAGGTCTGAAGCCAGAAGCTGTTGCAACGGTGCCATCCTCGTCGATGCAGGGATTACCTCCTCACGCTGTTAGAGCGCTTAGTCCGGAGTTGATAAAATCTTTTACACCGGAGCAAATGGGGAAACTGTCCTACAGCTCTGCATCGGCAATAAGTTTTCCCCAAATGAGTGTTCTCACGGAAGCTCAAAGAGACGCTGTCAACAGTGTTTTAGTTCCTCAGTCCAGCGAGTTCGATATCCCCATAAGTTACGGGATAGTCCAGAGGTATGATATAAAATTGAACTTGACCATGCCCGATAGTAGCGAGGCAAACGGCACGACTGCAGTTGAAAGAGACTTGAACGCAGGAGAACCTCCAACTTTCAAAGGGCGCTCGGGAGAAATCGGGGATGAAACGGGGAGCGCCATCAACTCTACGATACCAGAGATTGCGACTACCAAGGCTCCTACGGCAGCAGAAGACGTGGCGACGACGACGCCTGCTCCTCCACCTTCTTCCGCCAACAGCCAATTCAGTGTTCGAAATAAGGGGACACAGCTTTTGGTTGTAGCCATGTTTTCCAGTCTCTCATTTATCCTTTCTTGCAACCAGTGAAAATCATTTTTCTTAATGAAAACCTTTAATTTATGTTGATTTTGAAAGAGTTTAGTGTTATCGTTTGCATTTGTAAAAGCTTTATTAAGAGTGGATTCATGTGGAATATTATAAATTATTAGCAGAATATTAAAACAAAAGTCTATATACAATCCCACTGAATATCTCGAAGTTCGATGTTTTCTACTTCTTTTTTACATTTGAAACAGTACTCTGTGTCTTGCTTGCTCCTGGAGTTGTGCTAATGCTGGAAGGAGCAGTAGACGTTGGGTTGTTGGCACCCTTCCATGGTTTGTCGTAATCCCGCAGTGGGTCCCACTTCAGACCTTCATTGAAAATGGTTGTTCCTCGGTTTTTGTCAACAGCTTTTGTCAACACGTACAACCCTAGTTCATTGTTCCATCTGTAGTCTGATGGCGCAAGACCATTCCTAGATTTCCCAGTATTTGTAATATGTCGATAAATTTTGTTATTTTTATCGTAGTAATAATCACTATCCATCCCTGCAACTTTGAGTTTGAAGCAAAATTTGTAATCGTCGAAAAAGAAATTCTTTGGCAAGAATCCAGTGGCAGGCGGACCGAAAACTCCCTTCTTCTTCCATACTCCATCTGCGGCAGAATAATAGTAGTTTGCAGCATCCCCTGATATTTTTGGGTAAAATCGGCCTTCAGAATCACTATACCTATTTTTCATAAACGAAGGTATTTTAGAACATTAAGTTAGATAAGGTCGTTGGCAGGCAATTAAGTGTTCACTAACCAAAATTCATCAGGGGTTTTTACAGTAGCACTTTTCTTGTATGAAATCCCATTAGTTTCATTTTGCTTTAGCGTATCTCCCCCTAAATTCCCAATGGGAACCCATTTCTGCGCGTCCACATCGAATGCAAAATCTTTTGGACGGGGATTGCCACTCTTCGACGCAGTTCCAGCAGCTTTCCAAACACCCTCTTTTTCATCGAATGTATAAGCAGTTTCGGCAGCATTCGGATCTTTTATCACGAAGGTCTTTTTGGTTTCATTCCAGTAGTAATCGTAGGCGTATTTCCTATTTCGGATTTTGGTTTTCAGTTTTTCTGACTTCCAAACGCTGGCTGCATCATCAAAATAATAAGATTCATGGGGCTCCTTTTTGAAGAACTCTCCCTCTTCACTATCCCAAAAGAACTTCCCTTGTTGATCAGAATTAGTATTAGTAATTTTTCCCTTCTCTACCACATATGGAACTGCAGATTTAGCGTTTTGTAACATTTCCATTCGGATTTGTCTCGGAAGCCAAAGTTTACGTTTTGTGTCCCAATAGTAATCCTCAGGATACAAACCTGATTTTGGTTCTGCTGCTTTAAAATAAATTTTTGCATATTTCTGAATCTCGTAACGACTATCTTTTCCTACTTCTCGGAGTTTAAATTGACCTTCCAGAAGGTCAAAGAAATAATCACTGCTTTTGATCTTTTTCCTTGAATGTTGCCCAAGATGAGAATTTGCTTTTCTCCAGACTCCATCTTCGAAAAAATACTTAAAATTGTTACCCTGCCGTGGGGGCTTCGGAATAAATTTTCCTGCGGTATCGTCGAAATAGTAATCGTCTGCCAAAAAAGGGTACAATGTACACATAAAATATGTTCATTTTCAATCAAAATCCTAAATGAAAAATCATTATGACCAATTAACCATGCTAATGAAATAAAAGCAAAGACAAGTCATGACATGGAACAAACAGGAGGCAATTTAAGGTTGTCCAGAAACCGTTGATGCAATGCAATGGGCTTTTGCGATTTGGAGGTCGCATTCGCATCTCATCTCATCAGGGTCACAGGAATGTTATTTACAAGGCGTGGGAGTGGGAAATGGATAGGTAATAAATAGATAATGATCTGAGGCTTGATAATATTATTATTATGTTTAGGTCGGTCGAAGGGCAATAGAGCATTGGTATTTAGCTGGTGCTTATGGTAGCTGGTGGCTAATCTGACGTTTGTGGTGGCTTTTCTGACGGTGGCTGGTGAGTGGTGGCGTGATGGCTATTCTGACGTACACTACGAATCTCAACTAGCCTCGTATGAATATTTTACGTACGTCGAGCGTCGTATCATACGTGCATGTGCAGTTTACGGTATAACACCTATAATAGAACATTAAATACCTGGGGAATGTCCTGTAAGTCCCCTCCAGTTCCCTTCAGCTTTCAGAGCATATCTTTTACCATTTTCATCCCATGCAATATCAGCTCCATCGCCCGCATTCGTTTTTAAATCCCACTTTGCGGTATTTTCGTTGTAATAGAAATCAGGGACTTTAAACTCTGTTTTATCGGGTTCTGTCACCACTCGAACAGATCTATCTCCCATTCTTTGTTTGACAACTCTGGTTAACTTATAAACCGATAACACGTCATCATAATCAATTGTATGAATCCCTTGATAGTCGGCTCTTGGTAAAAATGTGGACGCTTCCGAATCCCAGTAATAGTCATAAGCTATTAGAACATTCAAGAAGTAGCTTATCAAGCTCCAATTATTTTAATGCAAAAATTACTGACAAGATTTACATAACTTACGACTTGTATACTTTTCTGCTTTGGTCTTCTTTCTTTTTCTCCTCCATACAGATGCATGTCCATCGAAATGATATTCTATTTCAAAGCCAAGCCGCTTAGGAAAGAACTCTCCTATTTCGTCATCATAGTACCATTCATCAGCCCCCAGTTCGACCTTCGGGCCGACTTTTCCTTTCTTTCCGAAAATACTCGCTCCAGATTTCTTCTGATTCCCATACGTGAACATGTTCTCTTGCTCTAGTATTTCTAATTCTTCCTGTTTTTTCAATTCTTCAGCTTCTGCAGCCTCCTGCGCTGCAAGAGCAGCTTCAGCCTCTGCAGCTTTTCTTAAAAATTCATTTACCATTCCTATTTCCATCAATTCCCCATCTTCGTTTGGTGTAAAAATTGGGAGAGACGAACTGAGCATTTCTACTTTACTACGGTTGTATGTTATATCTATTGGTTTGGGCCAATCTGCTATCACCTCTGGAAAATCCAAGTAACTTCCTCGAGTTCGAAAAACATGATTCTAGAAAATAAAATACCTACATTACTTTCCATGAATATTTGTAAATTGTCATTTTGAAAGAAATAATTTTGACCATTTGTCGTAGTATACCTTAATGAGAAGCTTAGGCGGCCAAAAATGACGTAAAAATTTTTCTGTGAAGGTCTCCGGATATTTCCGCACCCATTTTTCGTTCCATTCTTCTCCCTCTTCTGCTAGCTGCTCAATAAGCTCTTAGTGGACAATAATATTATAGTGTCAATGTATTTGTGCCGACATTAATACGGAGTTTTAACATTTAACGAAAACTAAAAACGGCTGAATTAACTCATAATTAAGTACCTACCTTCTTTAATGCCAAAATATCCACTTCCTTCGTAGTAGCCGTCCCCATAGAAAAATCCCTATAGAATACAATATGTTTCATGGTGGGATGGTAGTTATTGGGATCAACCAAGCTTCATTAATTTCAGAAAAATCGATATATAAAATTTGAGGGGGG
>JABASI010006162.1:0-11226 GCA_019776505.1 Tomocerus nigrus
TATTTGACAGAATATAATATTGTACTATCAAAAGTAACAAACGTTTGTGCTGTATTTGTGAACCGTGCGAATATATTGTGCTTTCACTTGACTAAAGGAGTGAGATGTATGCTCTTTGAATGGAAAAAGTAAGTCAACGAGTCGTCTCGTCGGGAAGCTCTACAATATTATTATGAGTGCATATACAGCAAACTCCTATGGGTCTTAGTGCACTTAAGGTACATTAGGCATTATATAAACAGGTATGTTATAAATGTGCATAGTGTAATTGAGCTAAAGTTATTCTTACTATATTTACTACGTAGGATCTAAGAAAATAAGTAGAGTGTGGTATTTTAAAGAAAAATACACTTTAGGTAAATGTGGATTGGATATGGCATCATAAATAGTATACGGTTGCATTTATGGAGTAGGGAAAGTGGTGAAAGAATAAAAAGACTAACAGACGGTTGGGTTGACATGATAGTTCCGATCTTCAGATGTCATCTCCACTCTCACCGGCGCTTGTGTAACTCTATAGGCTTATCACTTCCGATACTCATCTGGTGAAAAAACTAACCGAACCGTCATAACCTAACCATCGTCCTCTTGTAAAGGAACTAAAGTTTCAAATGTTGAAAATGAATGAGTGAAGCGATGAGAGATAGGAGAATGGTTGGTTGGCTTGAAAATTAGAGATCGTAAAAGTTGTCAAGTGGCCCGTTCAAATTCTATGCAGTTTCAGCAGAAAGCAAAGATTTTTCACTTCACTTTTACACAGCTCGTGTCTATATACACGTTCGCATTATCTCCAGCTACTCTTCAATATATTAACCACAACATAATTTACCATATATGGCATGTCGGTAATGTCTATCTTCCGTCATGCCTCTCAGCCTCAGCCTATACAACAGTAAATAGTGAAAGCAAATTTAGAGAAAGTATGGAGAGGAGAAAAGTTATCCACGTTATTGTAGTCCTTTCTGCTCCGTTCAGCATCACTTGTCATCTCTGCCAGCAAAGCAACAACAAAGCATTAGCATATACTCTACCTTCTATCATTCATTCTGCTAATACCCAGTAATTTTATACACTATTCCACCCTCCAACATGTTTTACATCTAAATGGCTCTTTATTGTGTTAATTTTTGATTTATATATCCATTCTTACTAGCATTTAACAAGTTTTCTATAACTTTGCTACATTAATTACTACAATGCTTATTAGTACCTGGGATATATCTGTTTCATATTAAACTAACTCGCAATGCTGCCAGAAAGTCAGAAATGCTCACAATTCGACTGTTATCATACCTTACCGTGCAAACATCGTGTTATCTATTTAATTTTCAACTAAAATTATTTAGTTGACATAGATAATTACTTTTTGCCTCTGGCATAGTATGTTCCCTGCGATATTACCAAAAATGCATTGGTTGACTATACCGAGCAGATTCGACTAAACTAACGACATAATATTATTGGAGACTTTTAAATAGATGATGATTCAATAAAGGTGACAATACTAAAACCATTCACTTTGTAAAAAACTTCTTTCATTGTTGCGTTTTGAGTTTACAATAGACATTGTATTTTGTCACTGGTACACACAAAATAACTTTTGCTATATATAATATGTGAGTACTACCACAACGAGCTTTGAAGTTTGAATATCTCATAGAATGTTAGTTAGAAGACATATCTTATACAATGTGGCATTATTAAATATTCTGAATACGGTAGCACTAACAAGTAGGTTAGCTATTTATTCTAGAAAGAGTAACCTATAAGCTATTTAAATCAACATGCACATGCAAGGGATAGTAAAGAATTAGTAATACATACATAAGGAGGTGCATAGAGGATGCATATAGTTTTGTGTATATGTGAGACCATGGTTCTAACTCGTTTCCTTACTTTCCTTGATAAACACGATCAGAGTTGGAAAACCGGAAGAGACGCTCCTTTGTTCAATGCTTTCAGGTACTTGAGCACGTTTCCATTCATTTTGATAAAGTGAAAGTGAATGCTGTCCCAACCGTGGACTCTGGCATTTCATTCTACGCCTATTCCTTCAGTTTTATTGTTAGAAATATACAATTGACGCTATTCACCCGTTTCTGTGACTTTCTGGCCTAGTCTCAAACAACTCCCATATCCATCTCTGCTTTTTGTTATATGAAGTCAAATAGCTGGCAGCAGAGACAAGGAACATTGAGTTAGTGCTTAAAGGAGTATATACGAAGCTTTAGCAAATCTAGATCCAGATTGACATTAGGCACCTAGAAAATAGTAAACGCATTGTGTCTCATTATAAATCCCTGCAGGAGTTTTGAAACCATGTCTCACTTTTAACAATGGAGTGGCTACTAATAATACGGCAGTCTGTCGTCTGTCTGTGATTCTTACATGCTATCTGTATGTCCTTGTTGAGTATTTGTCACATTTTGTATCGAGATGATGTATAATATTATCTCTTTCGTGCTTTATTACACTGATTCGTTTCTATTTATTGAAACAGCTTCTACGAGACACTCAACTGATGACACTGATTATGGCTCTTCTTCTTATCGACTGCATCATCGTGTCATCGTGGGCGGCATTTGATCCAATGCGAAAGAGTGTACGTAATTTAACTATTGAAATAGATGAAACTGACAGATCCGTTGGCTACCAAACTCAGGTAATACTCTTGACGTAATTGAATTTTAAAGCAATTCATGCATTCCTCCGATTGAAACCATTTTGTATTTAGATTTCTGTTTGTACATCTCAACGTGGTCATGTCTGGCTCAGCATTTTGTATGGTTATAAAAGTTTACTTCTCGTTGTGGGCTTATACATGGCTTGGGAAACCAGGTATGTAAATTCTAACCCATTTTTCAACTTGTATATACTTTGAAATTCTTTGATCTCCTAATCCCCTCAACCAATACATGCTTTATACTCTTTTTGCTCTTCATTGGAGCATATAATTTGATTGTATGGATTGTGTTCAACCAAAACTAGGTTCAACAGTTACATGTGTTTTTGTTTTCATTCCGAAGCTCCTCTATATATAGCAACATAATAATATTACCTATGTATTTACGTATCTTGTTGTTTTATCAGTATTTAAGTCCTGGTTCCCTGTACTGTTGTTCCCTTATCTTCTTCCTCATCCCCGATATTTCATTGTGTGAAATCCGAATGAAAGAGAAATCTATTTATTCTATAGACATGTGAAAATACAAGCGTTGAACGACTCGAAGTACATTGGAATATGTGTGTATATTGCGGTTCTCACAAGTGTTCTTTGTGTCAGTCTCGCCAATTTAATTTCAGAGCGTGTCACTTTGTCTTTCATGAGTGTCACCACTCTCATTCTTGTCTCAACGACCATCACACTCTGTCTTCTCTTTCTTCCTAAGGTTAGTTTTCTTTTCAAGGTGCACCTCATCTTTGATCTACACTAATTCACTTACAACATACACATTCCTTATAAATCTATATATCTACATTGCCCTTTGGGATACCTCTGCACAATTTGTGAAAGGACCGGGAAATAGTACATTATAATACACTCACTTGCGTCATTAATTAAGACGACAAAATTAAACATGGAAGACACAAAGATTGAATTATGCATGTCAATAATGAAATTACATTGTCTTAACAATGTTACATATAGAGTTAATTAGCGCAAATTCATCTATTGCTTGAAGATTCGTAAAACACTTTGTTCTAGAATTTCTAGTGACAATACTATAAATAGCAATTTGTGTCATTTTGAAAGATTTCTATTGCCCTTTTGTTCCATGTTTCATTTACTGTTCATTTGCACAGATTCATGCTATCACAAAGAATCCGAACGCTGGTGATCCGGTCGTGGAGAGTATGGGTCTAAAAATTGAATTCAACACTCGTAGGTGAGTTAGGAAATTCAGTTAAGTTCTCAAAGCATTTTCTTTATTCTGTTTCGACTATGTATTGCCTTTCTTTAGTAGTCAGTTGCTTGGATGTTTCAATCTTTTTCATTCCGCTCCGTGTACTCACTAACCGTTACATTTCTCCGTTCTGCCTCCACAACTCACACTCCTTCTATCCTTCCATTCTGTCCATTATAATATAAATATTGCCTTCGCGTCTCTGTCTCTCTGTACTGTAGCACTTTGTACGAAAATGTTCTTTATGGTCTGCAGTTCGTAAGTACTGTTCTTTCTCTTTTATACATACATCTATGAGTTTCAAATATGTACATATTTTTTCCGTCGACTGTAGATATACCTATCCCAGGTTCTCCCTATCTTTTCCCCAGTCCTGTGCATTTGAGTTGAATAGTGAAGTGGAGAGATTCTCTCTTTCTGATCGAGTTAGAAGAACTAGTGGAATTCAATTCGTAGTGGATAGATGAATACCTATCGGCATCATGCTTTCACCCTACTAACACAATGTTAACGTGCTTTCACTACGCAATATACATTCACAATATCTTTACAGTCTGTAAACACCTTCAGTAAGCTCTGACACTTTGTGTTGAATGCTTCAAGAAATGGTAAACAGAGCAAGTTAAATGGAAAGTAAACTACATACATAGAAATGCACACAGTAAAAACGTCGTTACATTTAGGACGCGTAATAGCTGCATGCGTATCCTCTTCATGGCACATTTTACAAAAGTAACTATGTGTCTCGCTACTATTGAGATATCGGGAAAAGCATGTATTTTTCTTTATACACGCGTATGTACAATTGTATTTTATAAAAGCATTTGATGGACTTATCTTGTCTGCTGCACTGCACTACATGAAGCTACACGAGAAGCCCAAGAAATGAAAATTCCTCTTCAGTTTGCCCATTCTCCCGCCTGAATAACTTCTTTTATGTAGATAGTTGCACATACTTGTCGGCACATATTTACTACTTTGTGAAATAATATATTTATACTTAGACACCTTGCTAAGTTTTGTAGTTCAGAGAAAACGCATGCATGTAGTAGTACTTAGGTCGAGACGAGTGCGAACATGACGCAATCAAAGATTTGACATTCTAATCGACAGGTTTATGACAGAGGACACGAAAGAACTCTTGTTCAGAGCTGAAGTTCAGAACCGAGTTTATAAACGGCAAATCGAGACGATCGATGTAGAAATTTGGCGTATGGAAAATCTTCTCCTATATTCAACTCACAACTCTCAATCTTCTCTCGCTTCTAATAATCCTTTAAAGGTGAGACTCCCACTCTCATGAATCTATTCCTTCGACAGGACACCGACATTCAGTAAGTGAATGTATGTGACATTGCTTTTCAAAGAGAAATCTACTCAAATAACTTTCTATAGAAATTTCCTCTACTTTTTGCTTTCTTACTATCTTCACTCCATTCCCCCTTTCAAATTTTATAGCTATCTCAAAGAATCAATTCATCAATTCTCCAGCACCTACTTTTATGTATATTGTTCTATATAGGTATCCAATTTTTTACATAACGAGTTTGTCGCAAAACATGTTTCATCAATTTGTGTGCACATAAATCATTTATTGTTGATTTGATAGAGCATTCAGCCCAGAATAATGCTCAATAACGTAGCATTCATTATTCGTAATAATATTATTGTAAGACATGATTTTGTGATATCATTAGGGCCATAGTTGATAACAATAACAATTGAATAAATTAAGTGCATTTAGTAGTTTGTATGAATGAAGATTTCTAAGGAATATTGGGTCGCACAGGCGTACATAGAAGTATACTTGATGCATTTTAAGTAGCTATACTACTCTACTGTTGCAGAAGATACCTATTTAGATTTATATCTATAAGATTTAGTTGTGGAATAATTATTATTTAACATTTCTTCAGGACGATAAGAAAACAGAAGGAAGGACAATAACTGTTATAGAGCCCTCACCTGGGACATCTTCTGATGAAAACGAATCAAAAAGCGAGATATTCACAATTTACTTACGGGGTCCAAGATTTATTTTACCCATATCTTTATTCAATTTCCGAAATTCACCTTCCACGAAAACTAGCAATAAATCCGCTACAACTTCCACAACAGTAGTGTCTTCAACCCCAAGATCTAGTTGGCCCAATAATCATTCTTACCTTACAGTTCCAACAAATGGACTTATAGCCAAGAAATATCGTTTTAAGTCAGAGCCAAAACTTCTTACCGAAATTGAGGAAGGTGGTATTCCCTCTGGGACTATTAGTGATGTCAATGGAAGTGACGAGGACACTATTTCAACCTGTCAATCCAAATCGTCAAGGAAGAGTAGTAAGGATGAAAGTTCAAAGCGTTCAACTATTCTCTCTGTATTAAAGCATCCAATAAATTACTTTACCGGTTTCATCAGACCAGTCAATCTAGATGTTAGCCCTGATAAAATAGCTTCGTTGCCAACTGATATCTCACCTAAGGAAATTGGACAAAGACAAAAATATAGCTCCGTGCCTGATTTGTGGGCTGTACGAAATACTCCAAACTTTGATGCACAAGAAAACAGGAGAAAAATATCCACCAACAGTGATTCAGTAGTGGATGCTAACTCTGTTGCTCCGTTTTCTCAAGTCGACCCCATGAAAAAATTACAAGATCCTGTATTAAAATTAATTGTTACCAGCAATGAATCTCCCTATTTGTAATAAATGACACCATGATCATTTAATTTTTTGCTCTGTGTTTTTTCAATGTTCGATGTCAATTATTTACTGTTATTTCTGTCATTTGATGATTCATTTTATTTGTTTGATTTGATGATTTTATTGTCAATAACTTTGTTCAGCTTAGATTCAGGCTGGTCTTCCACAAAGGACAGTAAGTGCCAGTGTTACTAAAATTGGTTGGATCGTATAAAAGTAATAACCAAATTGTGTTCCTCCTGATTGAGAAATGAGAACTACTCTCTGTACAATTATTTGTCTGATAGACAAATTGTGTGATTATACTTAAAGTAATTTCATAATAATGTCAAAAGCCTTTGTGTAAATGTTCAGAAGATAAAGTGATGTTCATTGTTTAAATTTCTCTTAAAAACAGGAGAAAAAGAATCAAATATTGAAATAAAAATGGACCATGAAGTTACTAGCTACTTATGGGTTAGGAATTAGCATAAGAGTGTACATTAAGCATTTGTTTGACTATGGCATGGATGTTATGACTAAAGTTATTTCTTACCCACTCAGGTATATACTGTATATTGCGTAGATTGTGGATATTATTAATGTGTGCTTTGCCTAAGAATTCCATAAATAATCTATGTTGATATTTCGTTGAAATAAGATAAATAATTGAGGTTTGCATAAAAAATTCAAACTGCAACCTTGGGTTTGAGCAAACATGATATACCTAGGTACTCAATAAATTGCAGGGTTACCGATAGATGAGAGGAAGGAGACGACAGTGCGATACTTGGGAGCATGTGTTCACCATAAGGGAAAAACTATTTTGTTCTGGGCATTTGCAGGTGGTGTGCAAAGCGTAATCTATTTAGTCTGCTCGGCAGAAATAATCCTCATTGGCTAAACAAGTAGGCAACAACAGGCAGGAATATAAAAAACAAAACAAAAACAAATCTTTAGCGAATGAAGGACAAGGCTATTTCAAATGACGTAGTTCATACCTTGCTTGCATAGTCTCTCTATGTATAAGTTCTGTGCTACGCCAACAGGCTATCTATCAAGAGATAAGCAAGCAAAGACCACCAGCGCAAATGATATGTGGGTATATTGAATCTATTTGGATCTGCATTATATATCATGCATAGCATGTTATTATTATAAGTTCAAATGTGTACATTTCTCTATCTGCTCATGGAGAAATATGTGACTGCTAACTATGCATAGACAGATCCTTGCATAGGCACTGTGATTCTTGTCTGAATGTTGCTATACTTTTATCTACACTCATAGACTTTGAGCAGAATCATTAAAATTACATTCCCTATGTTTTAGTTGCTTGTCGTTAATTGCAATTAGCATTTGACTTAGTGACGATGATACTTTAGTATCGTGGTCTAAAAATAATTGGCTTATACAGATTTTCGATATTCATACATTATATCAAGGCGGCTAACTGTGAGGTACTGTTATTCCACCATGTAAAATATTTGCCATCCACCTAACCTAGCATAATACTACACGAGATCATGCATTTAAATTCACTCAATGGACAAAAAGGATAAAGATTTTTTTTAAATTGCTCTTGCTGTTGCCTGTTGGTTGCTTCTGCTAAGAAATAACGAGATTTAGTATGGGCAAAGTGAAACGGTCACCACATGTTTTATGAATCGCTTAGACTTACTAGTGTTACATTAAGAAGTTAACATTTTAATGAAACAGCTAACTACAGCTTTTGTAGAGCAAACCGCAGCATATAATTGTATGATAATATAATTGAAAATAGACACTAATTAAATCATTACAACGATAAATATCATGACAAGGCGAAGGGGTTCTGGTAGATGGCGACTTTTAAATGTAAGCGTGATCAAGCCTAAAATTGTGTCCAAGAAGAAACTAATGTTTTATTTATCATTCCTGCAGAGTAGGTTATTGGATTATGGTTACGTATTATTATCAAAAAAAACTAGAATCTAAAAAGTGCACAGATAAGATATTCTATAAGACTGAGATGTGTATTTAAATTAGCACCATAATAACAGGGAGACCGGGCAGAGTGGCAGAGCAAGGAGTGTAAATATTTAAAGACAGCACAGGTTTGCTCGGTATCATACTATGAGCATACATTACTATACTCTCTCTCTCTCTCTCAAATACGTTAGAAGTTATAAGCCTATAGCGATGCATCGGTGGTTTGAGCTACGTATACTTATTATATTATTATGACCAAAGATTTGACTAAATACATGTTATAGGCCAAAACCCCAATCGGGCAAATAACTTACTTAGCTACCTTGGATGTGGCTTTCAAATAGTAGGCATTTATGTTTTAATCACACTAAAGTCATAATCATAACTTTGATGTAGTAATTTTATTGGAGGTCAAAATCATTCATTTGAACAGGGTGTTACTTTGAGGCTAAAGGGATGACATTTACATGAAAAACGCACTAGTTTTACCAAAATCTAATTTTATTGAAACGTTTGTAAAACAGGCCCCAGACTTGATTGCAGCCTATGCTCGTGGTCGAGTTGCAAGAACATAAATGTGGCATATTGCGTACATGCATGCATTTCGTATACATTAGACAGTGCAGGATACAGCGTTACGATAAGAGCTATTGGCTATACAATACAAAACATTCCGTATCTTTTTTCTACAATACATCATATCTTCATATCTCTAAACACTAGACGCTTATAAGCATCATTTTTCAAATTATAGGTACCTTAATACCGTTTTCAGTCTGCAATCATCAATTTTTTTCACACTTGATAGTTTTTCGTGCCCATGTTTGAAATTCCCATTTCATCCTCATCTTTAAAACGTATAAACCTATGTGATTTGGTACTAGATCGCTCTAAAGAATGAACAGATTGTTTGATTCCGTTAGCCACCCCCGTATATGTGTAACAGACAGACGTGTATGAAATGTGGGATAGTGAATTTAATTTAATTTGTCTTTATGTACAGTACTCTTTATGTATGTCTTTATGTATTTATGTACAGCATCAAAATAATAGTGTCGGTACAGGTTATAAAGGAAAAGAGAACATGTAAATACCTAAATTGATTTGGTAGTTTTGTGAGAACACAAGGATAAGTAGGTGTGTAGAAATATAATTAATAAACAAACAAATAGAGATACAATAAAGTACGCACAGGAAAAAATCATACGATAACGCAAACCATATAATATGCACAACACCATGTGTACCTAATCTTTAATTGTTGAGTTGAAGCAAAGGACAAATAAATGAGAATATGAGAGTACAACACAGCATCACACGTTTGTATGATCCTTTATCACTTCTACATACAATTATGCTTCCAGATTAATAGCATGTCATATTCGCTTACGTTGTGTTTATTTCGCAATCATATGGAAAAGCTGGAATCTACAATGGTGATAATATAAATACCCATTTGTGATTGACAGACCTTGCTATTTCCTTTATTACGCCATTTACTACATGATAAACAAAAATCGTTTATAATTTGATAGTGATCGAGCATAGCAGGTGCAGTATTAGTAATCGCTTAGATATAATACACACTTGCTCCTGAATCTCACTCATGTAATTAATAACAGATAAAATAATGAATCTTTGAATATGTCATGTGGTACTTTGACCTAATAGCGTAGCTTTGAGAAGCAACAGCGTATGCGTATTGCAAAGTAACATGCTCAAAACTACTCACAGCACCTCCCTCTAAATCAAATTAAGAATGCGCATACTAATAATATCGTTTGTGCAGAAGTCATACTAGCCTTTGCTGCAAGATTGCAGACAGAAAATGCTCGATTAAAAATATGAACAAAATTATACTACAGGAATTTCATAAAATATTGATGTCACAATTGATTACATGAATAGGTATACATACATTTTTATCGTATGAATTTTCTTTTATTTCAGTCAATAATGTAAAGGATTGCAATTTTATCTTTATTAATACAATGTTCTTATCATCCCTTTTTTAAAGATAAATAAAGATTTGGATGAAGATGTACCATATATGAGATGACGTATACAGACGGTGATAGTATAAAAGTCACCTCTTACATTCATGATTTGAACCAATATGATTGACGCAAGCAAAGAAAAGTTAATTTCCAGTTGAATACGTAATACTTAAGACTTTATATGTACAGATAGTTGTAATATAGAGCTTACCGAAAATTGAAGATATTAATAAGAAAAAGAAAACATGGAAATACTTTTGTAGAGCATGCATCTTATGTTGAGCAGTCCTATAGTAAGATCCTATATAATATATGCTGCTGTAAATTTAATTATGGTCATAACTAGCATATTTACTTCCTACTGCTTACGGAGATCATATTTATCACATCATGAAGTGATTACAAAAATATCCTATTATACGAGGTTAGTACCAATACCAATGTTATATGTACCTAGTAAATAAATATTTACTTCCTTTGCACAATTGGATGCCATATGCAACCGAAATAAAACACTTGGATAGCCCAGCACGAGAAATAAAGAACAGAACGACTAATTCTTCGGTAGATCGTCAGTTTTATGCAAGTAGAAATCGTCAAATAATACAATTTAATTAAATGTTGTCCAAAGTGACAACCAAAAGAAAGCCAACTCCAAAGTGAGTTACTTTT
>JABASI010006163.1:0-11225 GCA_019776505.1 Tomocerus nigrus
CCACCCAGCCATTGTCATTAAAACTCGATCCCTACTCCCTATTGTACATTGATTGCAAGTATACCATGCCAAAAAATTCAAAGGCTTAGAAAGTTCTTTTTGTCGAGGTGTATGATGAATGGTGGTATTAATTGTGTGTACATCATTATGATAGAAACTTTGCTATATGTATTACTAAAGTATTAGGCAAATATAGCCTTGAGGGATGCTGTGTGACTGTACATTGTGTACATGTAACTAATATATCCTAAATGCAATTGCAATTTAGCTCTTGATATCTGCATACATGTGTAGGATATAGCGATTTGCATCTACAGAGAGGAGAGATAAATAAATCTATAGATATAGACGGGCGTGAAAGATGTTTGTCGTTAGTATTAGTCTTTATAGTCCATCTGAAAAAATGAAATTGTTTTGCATAAAGGTATGTACTTTCAGAAATAAAATGACTGTGATTAGCGTACGTATACCTTTGAAATTCTAATAATAGTCGTAAGATTATGTTCAGGGATGCAACTACACACAAGGACATACTTTTACTTAAATCCGCAGGCCCCCATCCCCATCTCACCTAGGTATACTAATCTTAACGTTTTATACCTGCAGCATTTTTGCTATTTTTAATGGCTTAAGTTTACTACTGCTTCTTTATTGTTGTTATTATGAGTGGAAGTCTTCTTGTGTTACACTTGTGTGTCTCTCTCTCCTAAGAATGTACTAGGATTACTCATTATCTCTTGCTCGAACTTTCGTGGAAAATTTCAGCCATTTACAAACACCAACAAAAAAATGGATAATAAATTCTAGTTCTTCTAAGTAGTGCCATTTTTTCCATATAGAAATAACGATATGCATTATTGATCTAAAAGTATAGTCTTATTTCGACAGTAGTTCGATGTATTTCATAAATAATTTCATTTGATGTTCGTTGATTTGTGGACTGACACTATCACAATCCTGGACTTCATGTCACTCACTACTGATTCTGAAATTAATTCACATTACAGACTTTTGAAGGCAAAATAAAACTAGAGTTCATTCAATTCAATTGCAATGATCTTTCAAGCAATTTTCATGAGTCTGTATTGTGGCATGGGGTATCAATATTAACAGAGTTTCGAATGATGATGGAAAATTTAACTCATATATAGATCATCAACGGCATAAATATTTGCACATTTAATGTCTCTAAGTTCCAATAATAAGTAATATTATAGGCAGTAATGAAGTTACAGTTAATCCTACTTAATAAGAACAATAAAATTGTATCACAGAATAAAGCAGGGTCGGTTGCATACATTCTACATAACAATAAATGAAATCAATAACCATTAACACTCCCTACCTTTTATTATGCATGTACGTAGTATCATCACAAGACATGTTCATCAACTATGTCCGAACGTGTTTTGTTGAAGTGCGGGGATTTCTATGTACCCTTGTACATGAATTTATTTATTCCTAGAAAGGAGCCACATTAAGTAAACAGAAGCATCCAACCAGCGAGAATTTTGTCCTTGTAGACACTCTCGGACAGACACAGACTTTTCTCGCAGAAATAAATCCACGGGTATAAGATCGCTTTGCAAACAGATTATCCAAAGATACCTTTTCTCGTCTGTGAAAAACGTGAAAGCATAAAGGTTTTGCAAACGAGGAGAACATAATTATTGTCGTGGAATTTAAAAAAGCGTACTTGAATTAAAATTGCCCCTGTTTTTGTACTGTAGTATATGTTGCAATAATATAATGAGTAGTTGCATATGATTACTAATCGTAGATTTCATTGACAAGTAGAGATTATTTTACTTCAAGTACACTTTTTGAATAGGTACCAATGTATTTACACCTAATGTACAGATTATCTAGTATTTTCTTGCCCCCAAATACTCGTCATTAAATACGTCGCAGCATTTTCAGAATTAACCCATAGGATTAGCAGAACTTAAGGCGCTTCTCGTAGGTTGCATTTTACAGACAACACAAATTTTAATTAGTTAACATTTCTTGGAAAATACAAATATTATAACTACACATAATAAGTAAATGAACTCTGCACATGGATTTACCCACTAGGATCGCAGTAAATGGTTTAAAAAATGTAAACCAGAAGGAACCGATTTGGATGGTATGGGGCGTTTTATTAGGTTGATGAAAAGATGGGGGTACATAGTACATACTCATACTACTACATGTCAAACACAGAGTGTTTGTGCTTGTTGGGATTATAATGATGGGGTGACAGGATTGTTAGTTAATGTGGTAGTGAGTAGTGAGTGAATGTCTTATTCGTCCCGACACGATGATAACTGCTACATTTTATTAGTGGCTACTCTCTAAAAAATACATCTGCATATTGCCACTATAAATCTAAGAACTTGTTGTCCTGTCTGATGAATGAGTTAAGTAAATGTTTATATATCCCGATATGCAAGTACCTAAATAGGAATATCTGGTAACTAGAGACGGTTCCTTCCTGGGAATTATAGGGATAAATTTAACGAGATCAACACGCTAACCTACACAGAGAGTTAAGAGTACGTAACAGCAAATTAAGTATATAACTATGTTAATTAAAAAATAGTATAGATCCGGTATCATGCTACACTGATGTAATTAACGATACTGCATGTTATAAGAGAGATGTTCCATTTCGTTGATTTCAGATACGAATGAAGGTATTGTATTTTTAGTGGAAAATATGTTGATGTATGACGATGACAGGGATTTGTAGGTTTCCAGTTGAAGAATGCTGCAGATGTTGTTGTTATATAACTTAATTGCCTACCTTTTGCATCATCTTACTTTTATGTTTGTATTGACGCAGGTATGCATGTCTAAGATCTCCTTCAACCTACACGTGACAGGCACAACTTAGTGAGCCTCTTTTAACGAGTGCAATTGTTAGGATAGGATATATTTGCATTTTTACTCGACACAAGTTGATATTAAGTATTACTACCTGTATATATACGCAATCTCTTGAGTCGTAGTGTCGTAGCGTAGCCTTCTAGAATCTTGAGACCGAGGTTCGACAATTGCAAATAAGTAGGTAGTAGGTATAGGTAGCATGTGGTACTAAAGTAAAAGTATTAAGGTGTGCTGGCTTTTAGTTAGTTCTACTCGTTAGTAGGAAGTTGAAATTCTATTGACGAAATCAACTACCAAAATGCTTTAGGCACTTTACTGCATCCCAGTGGCATACCAAGATCATTTTCTAGTGGATGACTGTCTACCTTTACCTACCTGCGTATAATAGACAGTAGAGATGTACGATGTACACAATTGATAAGAAAAGCAAATGAACCAGCCTTAGCTTAAATGCATGGAACGATGTATAGCTAGACATTATTCGCCAATAAGTAACATGCAAATAGAAAACAATGAACCATGCAACCTTTTTCTATCTGTAATTCTTCACACTATTATTGTACAAACATTACAGGACTACCTACGACAATTTAAACGTGCATTGAAAGGTTTAAAATAAGTTTAAGGCAATATACGCTGGTTCAATGCCGAATTTTTTCCGATTCTACAAATTTTTCCAGATGTATTATATATGTATGTATGTATCAGGGTCCTTGTTTAATCCTGTAGCTCTTAAGCACCCTCTTCCTCCTATGTTCGTTGTGTTACAATTTGTGAGTCAACACAACGAGGCGTCGTCGACGCGTCGTAGTAAATAGTTCAGACACAGACCCTCTTCGTACTTCCCTTACCGCATTCACCTCAGGTTATTTAAATAATTACCGATATGTGCTCACCTTTCACAATTTGAACCGTCCTTATTCTTAGTCGCGTCTCAGCAGCCAAAGCACGATAACACCAGTTTCATCTCTTCTTCACTCCAGCAACATAGGAACCACATAGGTACCTACTTAGTTGTAGTACCTCTATGCATATTTGTACTTTGCATACAACGTATATAAATAGATCATTTTTGAAGTTCTCAGAATTTGTGTGTCAGTTTGTTTTCTAGAGAAATATCCGTGAGGACATACTTGTGCTTAGATTTAATTGTGCAAATATTGTGTTAATTATTGCTTAGCAGATTTGTTTTCGTTACATATCAATCATCAAACTGTTTTTTTCAACCATCCTACAATGCCCCATTTATTTCCAGACAAGAAATCCCCAAAAGTATGCATTATCGGTGCAGGGTAAGAAATTTTTGCAGTGCACTTTAGTACATAGTTATCCCGTAACTTTGTCATTCCTTAATACTTAGTTTCAATTTCTTCCCAATTTTTTGTAGATTTTCTGGGATCTGTGCTGCTATTAAATTGAAAAGTAAATTGGGACTTACATCTTTCAAAATTTTCGAAAGAAATCAGGATGTAGGTGGAACATGGCTTGTCAACACTTACCCTGGGTGTGCCTGTGATGTTCAGAGTCATCTTTACAGTTACTCATTTGAGCAAAATCCAGGTATAAAATATATCTACCCGTAACTCGCTTGTCTATTTGTACTTTTTGTACTGTACGCGTACCTTTTAATGTTACGTAGTGTCATTTTGGCCTACGTGTATATGAAATTAGCAATGAATTTCAATCATAAATGCTTACCAGCGGCTGGAATTTTGAAAAGTAATATTGACGATATATTTTGTGGGTGTACTAGAATGGTCAGCAAATTATGCGGCACAGCCAGAAATCCTCAACTACATTAGGTCAACTGCTTCGAAATACAATCTCAAATCTCACATTCAATTCGGAACGGAAGTTAAAAGTTTGAAATGGGATGATTTAATCAAGAAATGGAAAGTATTATTTATTACACAAAATGCCAGTTTACCTGAAGAGCGCCTCTTCGATATTGTGTAAGAACGCTAACAATCTTTCATTTTTCATCAGAAGCAATTTAAAATTATTTTTCAAGACTCAGGTAGTTCCTAATCAGAATTTGACCTCATAATTTAGAATCAATGCACCAGGGTTGCTGCATGACCCGAACATACCATCTGAATTTTTGTCTTTCAAAGGTCCTATAATCCATTCGGCAGCATGGGATTCGAAAGTTAAACTGGACAAGACAACAAGTGTTGCTGTCGTAGGGAGTGGTGCTAGTGCAGTGCAAATAATTCCAGCAATAGCCGACAAAGTAAAGGAGTTGCATGCATATCAACGAGAACCAGCATGGATTTGGCCAAGATGCCAGTTTGAAATTCCAGGCTTTGTGAAATGGCTTTTTGCTTATATACCGCTAACAATGTGGCTGTATCGTTTGTTTTTATTTTTGGTTACCGAATTTCAATTTTTTGGTTTCAAAGTCAACACCATAGTCCATTACAGTGGTAAGTTGCTATAATTATTGTAATTATATTTTTTTGAAAGTTAGATCGTATATTATTTCGTAATTTTTACTCATTATTTCTTTTTAATTTCAGGAAAATGGCTTTGTAAATTAAAGCTAATTGTGGAAACATTAGGAAAAAAGGAAAAAGAACTAAGAATTGATCTCAAGCCCAAGTATGGCTTTGGATGCAGGAGGGTATCTGTGTCTGGTACTTACTATTCAGCCTTTACTCTTCCGAATGTGTTTTTACATAGGAAACCTATACTTAACGTTGGCCAAAATTCAATCTACACAGCAGGCGGAGAAAAAACGCATATTGATGTATGTGAAAATAACGAGCCAAAAAAATAATTATCTAGTCTGATTGATATGTTTATGCCGACTTGCCGACTTTCTGTAAAACTCCACATTAAATTGCTTTATTATTTTGTTTCGCTTAGGTTCTTATTCTTGCGACGGGATTCAAAGCACAAGATTACTTTGCTCCTCTGTCAATTATTGGCATGAAGGGAGAAAACATTTTGCTGACATGGAAGAAGGAAGGACCAAGTTTGTACTGTGGGGTAGCCGGCAACAGTACACCGAACCTTTTTACTCTCCTTGGACCAAATTCTGTAATTATTTTCTAGTTCTCATGAAAAATATAATAAAATATTAAACATATCACGTGTAAAAAATAATAATATTTGTTAATGCAATAGCAACTTGGACACAACTCATTGATTTTCCAACTGGAATGCCAAGTGGATCTAACGCTGAAATTGATTTCCGAAATGATGAAAAGAAATTCTAAAAAAATTGTTGTCAAATCAGAAGCTGTGGACACGTACATGAAAGAATTACGTTCAAATATGAAAGAAACTGTTTGGGGACAAGAAAATTGTGGGGCATGGTATTCTGATAGTCGTGGTGAAGTAACTGCACTATGGCCATCCTCATGCTCCCATTTTTGGATGAAGACGAGACAAGTGGATTTTTCTCAATTTGAATTTTCATAATTCATTAGACTTGATTACTACAGTTTTACTATTTCAGCTTAAAATACTAAATTAATTTCTAGCAAAACTTCGTCCTGACTTTCATAAAAGTTACAACTGGTTGCATTCGTACAGAACGAACAATAAATACGGAAATTAATATAAGAAAATTATCCATTTTTATTTTCGTTTAAATCAAGCCTATGGCGCTTAGTGCTTTATTGGATCGATCAATACTGGTTGCATTCGTACAGAACGAACAATAAATACGGAAATTAATATAAGAAAATTATCCATTTTTATTTTCGTTTAAATCAAGCCTATGGCGCTTAGTGCTTTATTGGATCGAGAAATCAATTCACTTTTCCATCTCCAAAGTGTTTCGTCCGTGATATATGTCAACGTACTGTTTCCTTTCGCCACTCCTCTAGCTCTGTAGCTGTAATGGTGCAGAAATCCATCAGAAGGATTTACGAATGTCTTGGGACATTTAGACATGCAGGATGTTGGGAAATGATTATGGAGTGTTAAAATGTTTTCAGGGCAGTGAAAGCATTTTACTCCGCCGTGCTTAAATTCATCTTGGCTCAGATTCTTTCTAGTTATATGCTAGCACATACAATTACACAATCAGATCATTAGAAAATTATTTCCTTTCAAAACTATAATACCTTTTGGTGATGATCATTGATCATATCGATTAATTAAGGTTTATATTAACAAAAAGTTACCCGAAGCATATAAAAATATTCTGGAATATCTGGAGTACGCTCGGAGATGACATCAGACACAAAATGTACATTAGCAAACACAAAATAAGGAACACCATTTTCAGTAGTAGTGTTATCCTTTTCCAATACGTCCACCAGATCAATCCAAGTTGATGCTTCATTGTGGGGGACAATAACCTGCAAGTATTTTCATTAACGATTTGTTATTAAGACATCCCTTCACATAAACTAAAAAAATAATTCGTTTCTGTCTCGCAATCAAGATTGCTTAGACTTAAATGTGATGTAGAGAACATAAGGTTAATAATTTAAAGATTCACTTCATCTATGTCCAGCAATGAAATAAACTTGTATTTGTACATGTTTCGATAAAGGCAATCGTTGTAAGGAATTAGTTCCTGTTGACGCTTAAGAGTTATCTATAAACAAAGAGAATTGAATATGTATACACAGAAATTACATATAGAAGCCCCTGGCGAAATGGAGTTTTCGATACCTTGTTCTTCAAGAAGGCGTGTCGTAAATGAGGTTCATTAGGGATCTCTCCAGCATGAGTGAGAGGAAGAACTTGTATTTTATCTAAATTCTCGTAATATTCATATACCTGAAAGTTTTAACAAGCATATCATAGATTCTTCATCTCATACCTGAATTTTATTAATTATAATTCATTAATTGATTGTTAGCTACTTTTTTCATATTGGGATGTACTGCGAGATCATAGAAATAAATCTTATCAACACCGAATATGTTGAGCAACTCAATCCACTCTACGAGTCTTATGGACCAATCTGGCGAAATAAAATCCATGCCTTTTACACAAACCGCAAACATTTTCTTTTCCTCAGGTTTATCGAAATGAACACGAAGGTTGTTGGTAGCGGGAGTACAAGGACTTGGAACTACGGACACTGATGTAGGAATCTGTGTAAGTGCTGTCTATCAGTCTATCAGTATGTGATCATATTATTTATTATAATTATAATAATTATATTCGTTATAATAACTTAAGGTTTATATCCAGCATACTGCATCCGTTTTATGGAATAGCAGCAAATTAGGTCAACTTAAAAAAAAATTCTTACGGATCCCATGTAGTTCTTAGGCATAGGGCAATTCATCAAATAAGGTTGTAAAGAAACGTTGTTATAATTTCCCCATCCTTTTATCCATACATATTGATAGCTGTTTATCTTCAAAAAGTGATACATGTTTAATTATTATTCGAATTTTAATTACACAAAATTAATGTCAATGTGATATAGTAGTATCGTAGTGTGCTCTAACTATACTTCGGAAATTAATGGCTCAGTTTGATTTTCAAACCAGATTTGACAATAGTTTGATTCGATCGTTTCATCCATTTTGTTCATCATGCCCAGAATTCTTATTGAGG
Source organism: Tomocerus nigrus (assembly GCA_019776505.1). Taxonomy (NCBI): domain Eukaryota; kingdom Metazoa; phylum Arthropoda; class Collembola; order Entomobryomorpha; family Tomoceridae; genus Tomocerus; species Tomocerus nigrus. The sequence goes on from JABASI010006163.1 coordinate 8,404, forward strand.
GTGCATCTGTATTTGCGCTACGAATGTCCCAATAAGCTCCAAATAAATGGAATGCCCAGTTGGCTTGCTCTTGCAACTAGAAAGAAAATTGTTTTGTCCAAAAATTTTATTTGAATCTAGTTGGAATACTAAATATTGGTTTAAAAATTGATGCTAAAAACGGCGTTTTCTATTATACAATATAGCATACCTGCCAAATTATATTACTGAATTTTATTGTGTACACTGTAGGAAAAGGAGCACAGGTTTTATTTCCTAAAAATTTTGGACCTTTCCTGTTCCCTCCAAGAATGTAGGGTGGGCGAGGTAAGTTGACAATGTAATCAGCACCCTTCTCAACATAATCAACTATATCCGTAAGGTTTTTTGTTTCAGAAAAGGCTACATAAAAATGCTTTTCATTAGTTTCGATTGCAGAAGAACAGAAGTGAAAATCGAAGTTTGTGTACAAAAATAACAAAAACATAATAAAAATTAACAAACAAGAAATTAAGGTAAAACCCTTTTGCATATTGACAGAAATGTTTTCAGACTAAAGCAAAAAGTTTGGGTTTATTACTGGTGACTGGACAGTGCCAGCAAGAGAAACTGATGTTAATACTACTATCAGCCATGTGGCCAACTTAAGATTTTTTATTGCACCATCATAAGCGTGGTAATCATCTATATAGACAAATATCTGTGTATACTCATGTGATTATTAATGGGAATTTGTAAACTAGTATGGTGCTGTAGTATAGTCGGCGAATATCAATTTTTTATAATGTCGACGGATTAGAAGAACTGATGTGATTACGTTTTTATCCTATTAAATAATCTGTAGCAGCACAGATACAGCTCTAATCTCATACAAAATTAATACATTGCATGGTTGACAATAAAATGCACTTAACACAGGTGTACTATGTGTAAAACTATAACAAAGTCATAAATCATTATCGTGTCTCGCATAAGTTATGATTTAACTGCTGAAATAATCAGAATCTGCCGGTGAGCAGGTAGTGGAGTGCCGAGTGGCAAGTCCACCATGGTATACATAAACATAAGTGAATAATAAGGATTAGTAATGGATAAGATAGGTGAATAGAAGCGCGTTAAAAGTATTCAATCTTTTAGTTCAAATTTCAGATTTTCAGATTGTGCAGAATGAGTAGTTTAAATCCTAATTTAAAAAAAAAGATATGTCCTCCGATAGAGCGAGGCCTGACTAACTGGATGCCTGGCTGAAATATACAATTTTTAGTAATTGCTGAATCATCAATGAACTATATCATCAGGAAATGGTTATGGGTTGAAAAATAAATTCGATATAAAATCATCATATTCCATGGTGAGTTCCTGCCGGCATCCTCGCTGTTTTGAGTTGTGTGCTAATGCAAATCCCGATTTGACATTTGATAAATAAAGTTAGTATTCGGGATGTCTTTTCAGTCCCTTATCCAAGTGGGTAGTTATTTAGTAATAATTATCGAATGTGATTTAAAAAATATTGAGTATATACCAATGTCATTTTCGTACTTGAAAGATCGGTACAGTTTAAACTTAACTCAGGATTTTCATTATTATTGTGGCAATTTTTGGTAGCTCCGACACATAAGGGTTTGAAAGCAATGGGTGGTCAATACTACATTGGAATTCACTATGATAATCGAAGAACAAAATATATACATATACATATTGTCCGTCTAAAGAGTCGAGTGTCTTGTCTATAAATAGGGGAAGGTTTTTAATAAAAACCGTGTTACATTTATCGAAAAAGAAACAAATAAATAATAGTTACGAAAATGCATGAAATACTTATAACACGTATTTAACTATGATACATATTATATTCAATTTGTTTAAATGAAGCCCAAGGCACGTAGAGCTTTATTAGATCGATCAATTAATTCATTCTTCCATCTCCAAAGGGTTTCATCCGTGATATATGTCAACGTACTGTTTTCTTTTGCTACTCCTCTAGCTCTATAGCTGTAATGGTGCAAAAATCCATCAGAATGATTTACAAATTTTTTGGGACATTTGGAAATGCAGGATGTTGGAAAATGATTATGGAGTGTTAAAATGTTTTCAGGGCGGTGAAAGCATTTTATTCCGCTGCCTCTTCCGGCATCCTGGGCATTTCTAGTTGTATGCTATAGGGATCATGAAAAAATACATAGTTTTCAAAAATAATACATTGTTGATGATTGACAGTCACATTGAAAGAAAGATGCTGAAAAGATTGTTAGTTACCTGTAGCATATAAAAGTATCCTGGTACACCCTCGGATCTTTTACTCGAGTGCGTTACATTATCCGATACAAAATGTACATTAGCAAACACAAAATAGGGTATATAGCTGTCAGTGTTATCCTTTTCCAGTATGTCTACCAGATCAAACCAAGTTGATGCTTCATTATGGGGAACAATAATCTGTAAATATTTATATTATATTATTATTATACAAAAATAAAATTGAATATTTGAAGTTGTTCAACAAGGTTTTAGTCCTCTTTCGAATGTGGATGATAAGATCAATTGACATGTAAATCCACCTCATCTATGTCCAGTAATGAAATAAAATTGTATTTGTACATGTTGCGGTACAGGCAATCGTTGTAGGGAATTAATTCGTGTTGACGTTTGTGAGCTATCTACACAAGAAAGAAACTGATTTTAACGATAAAATGTACCAAAACAAAAAACATAAAATTTACAATTTGTCTGAAGCTTTTGAAACCTTCTTCTTCAAAAAGGCATGTCGCAAATGTTGCTCATTAGGTATGCCTCCAGCATTTGTGAGAGGAAGAACTTGTATTTTATTTAACTTCTCGTAATAT
>JABASI010006164.1:0-11225 GCA_019776505.1 Tomocerus nigrus
GTGTAGGAAGTTCCAGCAGGTGCTGGAAGTTCAGTGTAGGAAGTTTCAGCACGTGCAGGTGCTGAAACTTCTTTTCGGTCTACCCAGCAACTTGTGTAAAGATATTTATACCTACCACATTTATAACGAAAGATGTTCATTCTCACATGGTCACATGTCCTGAACAGAGCATAGTTAATTTTATTTTACCATAAACTGAACAGTTCCTCATTGCTTAACACTTGTCCAATATTCTTTGCGTATTCCCAGAAGCAATTTTGTACATGAACATGCCTCTTAAACAATAAGAAGCCTAAAAACTTAAAACTTAATTAAGCGAAGAAAGTTGCATGTATAGAAGAAGAAAAGAATAAGACTTATACGGATGTGCTAGGAAACTACCAACTTTAGTTTCACTTGATTACCAATTCTTAATTAGTTGTACATACAACCCTTGCATAACATTAGAAAGTTTTCCACCAGAAGTTTCTTAGTGCAGTCAATGTATTAATCCTGTACGGAAATGCTATCTTTGCTCATAACTATAACTGTAAACTTGGAAAAAGTTCTCTTTCCAGATACATACATACATTTTTACACGTTAACTGAAAAAGGAAGTGTACATTTAATTTCTATTAAGATCTGACTTTCACTCCCGGCTCATTTAATTCAAGCCCACAGGCAGTGCAATGAAATGGCGGATTTAAGTTGAGTTTGGGAGACTAAAGTGTAATCAGAGATCCCGGGTTAATTCCTTACAGAGAATCTGACAGCTCAGCACCCGCCTCTCTTCATGTCAAGTGGAACAAGATTAATGGCAGAACGCTACCCTCCCAGATGAAAGTGTTGGGCTTCCTAAACAGTACAACTAAGTAAGTGCAGTAGGTACGGAAATACTTTCGTACTGATCCCGTGGCAGTTGGAAAGTGGGGAAAGCCAAGCTTTGGACGCTTTCTCCAGTCCAAAGGAAAGTTTCAAAGGAAAACAAACACTAATAGAAAAATAGTGTAAGCTGAGCTTTAGGGGAAACAGAAAGAGAAAGTAGGATGTCTTTAAGCCGCGTATCGTATGTATACATAAGACTCTGTTTATAAGACAAAAAATACAACCGCCGGCACGCAGTAAATTACAGTCGACAGCCGGCTAAAGATAAAGGCAATTATTGGCCCTTCTCTCTATACTTTTCTCTGTACCTACCCAACGATGCCACACAGTCACGTTTTCCACTTTCCCTGACACATACCTTTGCACCAAATACCTATGCTTATCATTTATACATCCTACTTCAGTCAAATACCCGTCTTTGACATAACTGACTGTGTATTCAGTCTTATCTAAAAATCCTTCCCCAAATGCATCTTTGCATTATAAAAATCTCATCATTACGATTATTAGTTTTTATTGAAAACAGATTTACTGGCAGACATGTAGACCTTTAACCTCTCTGCCAAAAACCCGAAACCGAATATCATCTTAACTCTGAATTCTGATTTGGCTTCAGTACATAATATAAAAAAGTATTGGATATACAAGTAAAAAATAACATCAGCAAATTAAAAACTCTTCTGTAAAGCCCTAATAATATAGCATTTAGTTATCAAAGAAAATTAATGATTTTAATTGGGTTGTGTTTCTATTTAATCAACTTTGATTTCCAGTCTCGAAACTAAAGATCTTACTTAATTAACTATGATCGTGATGTGTTTGAAAAATCTATTTCCTAAATGTGAGTTAACTGTAATGTTATGACAGATTAAAAATAGGGAGTAGGAAAGAAATATGGTGTAACAAATCCATGTTTAATGTAAGGAATATTAATATGCACAGTAACTGGCTTGCTACCGCACAGGCAGTTATGCCTAAATCAATATCAACAGTCACATCACGTTCAAAATAGGTCATACTATTATCTCTCTTAGGCATGCGAACACAGTGAAATATTTTAAGCCGAAAGCTTCATCTGAAGGCTCAGTGAGCACAAATAACCCCGAACTTCATCCCGGATCTAACTACACGCTAGTCTTTTCTGGTATTAGTAACGTTGAATATTAGGGCACACTGATTGTAAGGGTAATCTTACGTATGTAGGACACAGAAAAGTAGTAAATTGTATGTGGTCTGAGTGTATAACACTCAGTCTCACTCTCACATCTACCACCACTACTCTATGCATATTGTTGAAAACGGTCACACACAGCAATATTTTCAACAAATCTCATCTTTTTCATGCATAATAAGAGAAGGAGCTAATCCGTATTCGTACTTATGTCTGTCCTTAGTGACGATGAGCTACGTGCCTGCTGAAAGAGTCAGTCAGCCACAACTACATTATTTATAGCCGAGACACTCAGCCAGAATCTACACTTATACTCTCTTTGCACCATCAATAAACTTCTCCTAGTGAACAGCATAAGCCATCAAATACATTACTGATGGCGAGGATTAGGGATTTTATCACGTCTACAGCCTACCTGTACCTTCCTACAGCCACAACAAATAAGCACTAGGATAAATATTTTCCATTAGTGAATGCTACCTCATTTTTATAAAATTCTCACTTCAGTTTCTATTCCAAATATAGGTACACATCATTTACTTTCTCTGCTACATTGCATTGTTTTCAAGAAGCAGAAGACTAAGAAATCTTGATGTTCGCAATAAGTGATGTAGACATTAATAGCAGCATTAAAGGTTTAAAAACCACTCGCACAATGAAATAAAAAGCTTCTTATGGAATTAACTGTGAAAAATGGTTCAAACAAATCTTTCAGCCATTCTGTATCTTTACGACAATTATAATTTGCAACAATAATAGTATTATGCTTACTCAAGTACATCTTAGATATTGTATTTATTTTGTGAGTATTTAATAACTCAACAATCACGATACAGTATTAAGTACCTACCTAGTAATGCTTAACTTGAAACGGAAAGACTAAAATTGCTGTCTGAAATGAAGTACATAGAGATAGCTTAGCCATTTAATTTGATGGCTGTTGAGTGAGTGAAAGCCTTTAAATGTTCTGAGATTCTCTTGCTAGGTATACTATCATATAGACTATTAGAGTAAATAGAGGAGAGTCTGTATCTAGGAGAGTATGAGGTTGAGAAGTATTGACGTGAGATAAGTGACATAAAGTTAAAGCCTTGATATGATATTAGTCAGCTAAAGTACCAAATTATCCTGGAGTCTTTGATTTACGAGGGCGTTATTACATTTGATAGTGATAAGGGGGAGTAGTTAGTATAGCTGGAAGGAAAGGCTTTAGTTTAGTGCTCTGAATAAGAGTAACTGTATTGTTTGGTGATAAAGTAGGAAAGTCCGTCTCTGTCGACCTGCGTTACTTTCGTCCATGAAAAGAGGCGGAAAGGAGTGATGCGGATATTATGTGATAGGAAGTTGGCTGGTCTGGCTCGAGGAAGGAACAATTCCAGTCTCAACTAACTAAATGACTGCAACCTGACATATCTTTAGTTTGTCTACTATATTATTTGGGCAGGGAGAGAGAGAGAGAGTCTGCAGGTTTCATGTTACGACTTGTTTTCCCTTGACGTGGCATCACGTCCCCCAGACAGAAAGGCCAACCAGCCGCGCAATCCCCTTCCAACCAACAGAAAACCAAGGCAATGTGCCCCTATCGAATATTGAATAGTTTTTCCACTGGAAAATCCTTCAGAAATTCAAGTTTCCTCCTTTCACTCTATATGTAGCCAAATGGGAGACATATGGCCAGTTCATGCCTTTCCTCTCCCAATCCAATAGTTGAATGCGAATTCTGTGAGATGCTCATTTTGCATGCATTGCCTAACGTCTTCAATGCAAAAAACTACAACTGACTAATGTATTGGTAAACTGGGGAAGGAGGAACGGGACTCCTTAAAACTTATTCTTCTGCGACGTATCACTTTCTGAACATACATATCGTCATTTCTCGACGAATTGTCCCTGGAACAATTCAAGCAACTTTCTTATTTTTTCAAGTGCTTCTATTGTTTTCTAAAAATGGGCTTACTCCATCCTCCTGGCACTTTCAATATTGCATGATAAAGTCAAAAACAAAAGTTCTGTTTTAATGGAAAGGAAGTTTCAAATGTATAAAAACCTATCAATCAGATTTACATTGCATTCAACATTCTATAGACTATAGACGTAATATTATATACCTTCCTAATGAACGTTAGATAGCATGGGATAAAAAACATAGCGAAAAATTGCATGTTTTTCGGAGGTAGGGCCGATTTTGCACGCTTTCTATACATTTCTATACATCGACAGAATGCATGTTCAAGGAACCTCTTTTGGCAGCCTTTTAGAAACTCTTTCTTGAGAGAATTCTGAGTTATTTCCCATGCAAATCTATTGTAGATCCTTGCTTGCTTACTTTTATTTCTGTCAATTTATGACGAGTACCTATGAATTAAAATGAATTTCGCCAGATGCTTGTTACTTGTTGTTCATTCATGAATTTTTTACACTGTTATATTTCTGTCCTTCGCTTTACTTTTCGTCTACTGATGACGTCTGTTGGCGATATATCTGTTCACCACACAACACAACTAACACCACAAACTTTCCAATTCCACTTATATTTCACTTACCTATTGGATATTATACACTCTTGTATGTTCAACCGAACTACTCTACCTTTTCCCGTAATCCTTCCCCAACCACAAAATTCTATTATGCTCTATTAGGACTCAAAAGTATTCGTCTAACTGAGTCTACATGTACGACAATTGCAACACTCAAATACCAGTCAAGACCAGTCAAGAGTCTCTAGTTTTTCTAATACCTCTTGTTATATTTTTTACAGCCTTAATCGTAGATGACACATTCACCCCGCTAGCACCGAGCTAAAAGTTGGACTGGTATAAGAAATTACTATTTGTTAGAAAAGTTGGACTGGTATAAGATATTACTATTTGTTAGAAAAGTTTATATTATATTATAACATAGGCAGATAAAAACATTACGGATTATATTATGTACTACTGTCATAGTCATAAGTGATAAGATTGTTAGTAGCTAACAGTAAGTCAAGGACACATCAAGAGATTCTTCCATTTTTCATTCTAAAATTAAGCTATAGCAATAAGGAACAATAGTATGGGAATTGATTTGTATCTATTCATATGTACTTCCCTACTTTACGTCTGGCCTGCCTGGCTGTTAGCCTTAGCACTAATAATAGACGTAGAAATTCTGGATATCTACAATAACAGAAAATATCATCACGAACGAAGGATTCCTGACACGACAACTAACCACTCATGCTATTTTCCTACATTAATCATTGATAAATCGCAAATCCGGTTTAACAAATGGTCATGATGTGATTGAAGGAATAGCATTCCGAATAAATTACACCAATTCATTGTGGGAGTAAATCTGGAGAAACATTCGGAAGTGACGAAGTACACCGTGAGTAACAAATAGAAATCTCGTCTTGAATATTCCCACAGTATACAGATATACCGAAAGTTGGTCAGGTTCTTCGGCTTTCCAGTGAAGAGCACGAGGCCCTAGTTTTGGGAATGTAGCACACTTCGTCTGTCAAATATAACCTTTAAAAATAAAGTCCCATGAACAAGCTGAGAACCTCGTTCTATTGTTAATGGCATGACCGCAGCGAATTGCTAACCACCACGGGGAGGCTCAAACAGACGAACGCATCATTCAGTAAAAGTGACCATTTTTATATGGTCAATTCTGGAATAAATGCCCATTACGAATGCCAACAACATATGCTACTGCGACTTCTTCAATGTCAATTCGCACACATTTTATATAGCTATAATGGTCCAAGTTCGCTATGGAACGACTATGCATGTAAAATAGGTAGAATATTTCAAAAAGAATTAGAAGTTTAATTTACAGGTATGACAGAAAATAAAAATTTCACTTTTAGTTGTCAAAAAGTCTGTTATTATCATTAATTATAAGCCAGGCTTTCAACGCTTGTTACAAAACTAATAGAAGTAATAATGAGAGATGTGTATTTGTATGTTCTGAAGTAGGTAATAACCAATTCATGAATGTCTCTCTCAATTTATTTAAAGCAAGAATGTAGCGAGAAAACTTGACATTGTCAGAAGAGGAGATAAAACACTTTCAGAATTTTAAGGACAGCTTTTCCGAGCAGCACTAGACCAGGACTCATAATTTCCTACTCTTTTGAAGAATCCACGGCTGATGTCCTGCAGTGGAACGGAAAGGAGACAGACAGCTCTCGGGGGAAATAAATGACAAAATTGGGGAACTTGGTCTTTATGGTGTTTTTGTTTATTTAACGCTTCATGAAATACTAACAATAAGAGGCTAAGAGTTCACATCACGTATTTCACTTTTTTCGTCGGATGCTACAAAGTAATTCATTGCGCGAGTCCACAACATAAATCAGGAAGAAAGTTTATAGTACAAAACACCTTTCTCATACTAGAGAATTTACTTAGCTGTGTACACACAGCCATATGGCTAAGCATACGACTAAATTCTGTATATTATGCAACTCTGTATATATATGGCAATTCATAACACCGCGTGTCAATGAAAGTCAATAGCAGCCGAAGTCGGAGTCTGAAGTGTAGAAGTGAGCACAACAACTATTACATAATAACCTATATGTGTAGTATTCATGTGAAAAGCAAAGAAAACTCGATGATTGCAAAAACGGAATAAAGAAAGAGGAGAGTTGGTTATAAGGAGGAAGGGATCTAGTGTTGTTATCTATCCATCTATTGAGAAGTGAGTGGAGTGGGCAACAAGGGATATTCTAACAGAGAAAGGCCGAGCCGAGAAAATGGTCTATAGGGAATAAATATCCTAGCAGGGCATCTATTCACTATTCTACAAATAGAGTGAATATAAATACTAGAGCAGAATAACAGAGTGGTATATCTGTAGATAATAAGTAAGGCCCGATATAGGAAACAAAGTTACGACTACTATTTATAGCTTGGATAGGAGATGAAAAAAATCACTTTCACTCTGTATTGCCCTCAACTCAACCGGGAAAAGAGAACCGGAATTCCGAATCGGGTTCACTCACTACCTATCGCAGAAAAGTCTCTAACAAACAAAACAGGATGGACGAATGCTTAAATACTATCTCGCAATGCAGGCAAAGATTACATCTTAACATAGTAGGCTGTCTTAAATATGTTTAGCCAGCTTCCCGTCTGTACTAATGTACCTACCAAATAGAAAAGTGGGCAAATAATTGTTTTGACCGGCAAAAAGTCACCTACTTGTTTGTGCAGCGAATTTTCAACATCACATAAATACAGATAACAAGGAGTCGTAGAAAAATACAGTCCTTGAAGACTATGGATAATGTGACAAAGTAAACAAGAAAATAAGATTACTTACCCTAGACATGTTCCACGTGATGCAGGAAGAAACTCTTCAAGACCAGATCCTAGCTCCCCCTCAAAACATACACTGAAAAACTCTGAACTGGATACCTAGAACAATCAAAGTATCTTATATTAATTACAAAATTACTCACAATTATTTGTTATACGTAAAGTTCATCAGAACTTCCAATATTCTTTAGATCTTAGAAATATTTAATAGTAACCAGAGAAAATAAAAATATAATATTAAGAAACTGATTGCACACTATTGGTGATGTACATTTGTGAATAAATAAACGCGAAAGTTAGAGAGATTATAATATTATGGAGCAAGAGGAAAAGCAATACATTGTTCACGCAATAATGCTATAAATAACTTTTGTGTATTAATTTATTCATAAAACAACTTTGTCCCATACTGCACGTGTCATAGAGGCATCCCGTTAGTATTGCTTTTTTAGTATTCATTCGGAGTAGCCTATTTCAGTTCATAAATAGTTACTAGTTTCTGTTCGCAGAGTCAGTAGGTAAAAGTGAAGAAGGAAAAGTACCTGAGAGCGTGCCAACTTTTTCCGTCGAGACTCCCTGGTTTCAGGAGTGGGAGGGACAAACAAAAGTTGATCGTGTGAAGTATCCGGTTCCGACTTACTGTCCATATCCTCATTACGTAGAAGCATGGCGGGATCCAGGTTATCTATATGGGTCAGACTTCTCGATCGACCCTGCAATAAATAAACATTACCTTTAGAATTTATCCAGATAATAAATTACTTCTTGCACTACATTCTACAGCATAATTAAGCTAAATAAAGAATACAATAAAATTTTGCTTCATGCTAGAGGCTTAAAATACAACATAATGTCTACAAATAATTTGCTTAAGCAATACAAAATACCTTGCATTATAATTGCACTAACCGCTTTGAAATAGTACAATCAATTGGCACATTTGTCAAGATGCAATATTTTTCCCAAATAAAATTTTCTTTTGACTTGTTATTACTCTTTACTGAGTAGATATTTGTAGCGTTTCAAATCCCAAACTTTATCTTGGCAGATACACGAAAATTTTGTTCATACATTTCGTGTTACACACTATTAAAGTTGGGTATATATTATTATACAATATCGTTATTAATTTGCTAATAAACCAATATAGCAATAATCTATCAAATAGTATTCCCTATCGGGGAAAATTGCTTGCTAATGCTGCAGACTACAAACATACGCCTACACCTTGCCGTGAAGAAAAATCTGCGCTTATCCTTAACATTGAGACAGTATAGTGTGCTGACAATCGCATATTTTTGCAGATAATAATATTATATATGTTACCTATGTACATTATAGAGAAACACAATCATTATTATTAATGCTTTACTATATGCATGGTATATACATATATAAATATATAATTAAAGCCTTGGAGTTTCCCATGTTAAGAAAACATTTGACATGACATGGTGGGAGCTGTTTTCGAGCTCGAAGGTCGCATCTGAAAACTCAAGACGCTACCTCATCTTCAGACTTTACTTTTGCTTCGATATCCATACGAAGCTCAAAAGACAGGAAATATATTTATAGAGTCTGCTGAGACTTTGCAAGGCTTGTATGCATAAGACTGTTAAATTGGACACGCTATAGTGTGTAGACTGAGAGAGCAGTGGTGAGTAATCTCAATCTGTACACACCAGACACACACATGAAGTTAGCAGTGCCGAGATAACAAAATGTAAAGTGACAAATCACTTTCACCAGTTAGCTCTGATATTAGAGTCTACAGAGCTAGGTCAGCCTTATAACTAGGAGAAAGGGATTCAGATTCACACACACACAACAGATTTCAGCCTCTATTATTTCCATTAACTCGTCTTCATAGTACATTTCCCATTAACAGCATTAGCGCAGAGCTTCCTTACAATTTATTTACTTTCCTGCATCGCCTGATACACACACTTTAATATATGACTATATAATATTACTAGTACGAAGTGAAGCAATTAAGTATAACTATATTATTATACCTACAAGCATATCAATTTGGACTGTGTACATTGAATGCATCAGGATGGAAAGGAATCTGAACGAGCACCGCTTGATTGCTTTGCCTTTTCAGACATACATACTTACATTAGCTGATTGTACTTTTAGTCCCTACCATATTTACATATACCTACTACGCTTCAACTTCAATTGCAAGATCAATGCACTTGGAAAGCGAGAGAAAGCAAGGGGATAAGGAAAAACATTTCCTGTCGAAGGTTAATCCAACCTCATTGCACATAGTATACAGAAAATAAAACTATCTCTCCGAATTTATATTACAAATCGAAATACAAGGAAAGGGTTTGCTATATAGTGCATTATTTTCAATGGTGCATATACAATATAGTTCCAAAAATGGATTCATTCTATTTCCCATAGAAATCTTCTTCACTTTCGTACATTCACCCTCTCGAAATTGTCTCGAATTATTACTCTTCAACAACAAGGCAATAAAAACTTTCTCTGTTGACTTTATTGCAATATTTTGCCAAAGTGGGATGTTACTAACATTTACAAAGAACGAAGCTTATGGGATTATTGAGGTAATTGTTGGAAATTCAAAGAATTCAATTTCCACACAGAGGAAGCTTCTAATTAAGACGAAAATGAACGAAAACAAAATTCAAATAAAGGATGCAAGGCGAAATCTATATACAAATAAGTAGTAAGTAGTGTATAACTACCTAATTGCACATTCAATCTTCACACTTTCTTCATTCTATGCTAACAGGAAATTGCTTTTCCAATCCGACATTTTAGCTTTGAAACGATTAAGAAACTTTAGGATAATTAAAACCAAATAAATTATCTGATGAAGGATTTCTTGCTTCATAATTGACAAAAATTGACTATTCTGCTGAATAAAATTAAAATAAATATTAATTGGTAGAAAAATAGGTTTTAAGTCAGCATTTAGTAAACACAAATATTACGCAGTCACTGAAAGTAGGAAAATATTTTTAGGTAGGGGGTTACTACGCATCATCCTGGTTTTCCCAAATAGAATCGCAAAGAGCAATAAATATGGTTGTAGCTTAAACTTCTACGACTACACATGACATGATATGACGGAATACGTAATCAATAAAATGGTCTCATTCTTTCTCGCTATTTCTTAGCCGTTACCGTCTACGTACATATTAAAGAGTGATGATATATCCCTACTGCTTTGCCTTGCTCTATGTCAAACTCTGTGTGACAGTAGACATTAGAAATAAATTTTAGCGATAGAGTTCTATTATTATAACTCACAACTGAATATAACGATGAACTGATGTGTCATTCCACCTGATCTATAAGTACTTCTACGTGACAATAATCACAATGACGAGAAGTATAATTATCATTGTTCGATAGTTCGATGCGAAGGCAACTTGACTTAACGAGCAATGTAATTATCGACAACCACCGACTTATAAATGCAATCCATATATTGTTGGAAGTTATTTGAACGCATTTTCTCGATAAAAATTCACAGTTGAAAGCCAAATGCTTTGTCACAGGTCAATAACTTCAGTGCATAACCAATGTACAAGCATTACTGTACCCATTGAATTTTAAATGTGTCAAGAGTTAATATATACTTAATTTAATATTCATTCTGTATTTGTAACACAAGCTACGCTTGCTTAGGTTATTGTTTGTTGAATAATAATTAGATTAGCTATCACGGTGCTTAGTACCTTCCATATACCAAAACATCAAAGATCCTGTATTTGTTTTTAATTTGCGCATATTAATAAGGCTTGAGTTTAGGTCATTAAAGTAGATAAGGTAACTATTTTTAAGTTGCCACACCGCTTTCTAAGCTTCCAGAGTCTCATTTCTACCTACTAACTGTTTTA
>JABASI010006165.1:0-11225 GCA_019776505.1 Tomocerus nigrus
TCAGAATCGCATACCAGCATCTGACCCTTGAACCAGGTCAAAGGACAGTTAGCCTTAGTTCTCCTGAATAGGGCAACCCACTCCTTTCAGCACATACTATTTATGTGTGTGTATTCACAGATATATAAACACATTTCCCTATTTACGAGTCTGGAATGTACAAAGCTGTTCTGCCCTATCCTCTTCTTTTGCCACCAAAGGAAATCAACCTCAACCCTCGAAACTTTCATTAATCTCTCCCTTCTCCTCTAATCGTGACTGTGACTTCTATGGGGATATTTCTACTATTTACTACACAGATACCTACTTAGGGAATTACTGGGTTATACTTACACTAGGATCCTTTACAACTCTATTGATTTGTCCTGTTTCTTTTCTGCTCTGCTTTCTTTGCTCAGAACAATCGGATACGCCTACAATCCGCCAATTAATTCTTACCTGACCTCCTTGTTAGCTTCAACGTCCATTGAGCTCCCTTATGGCTTCGTTTCTTCTAAACAGTGTCAAGTATCCTGATCTGGACTAACTAGAACGGAACAAAACCATCATTGATTTTAAGCATGTGGCATTTATCTACCTGTCTCGAAAACTTTTCATACTCCTATACATTACTTTTCCACTAACAACAGTAACGACATTAGAGACTCCTAAGCATTACTTGATTGAGTGACAGTAATGTACTTTCTATTTATTGTCCTTATAAATGAAAACCTATTCGCCCTTATCAATATTGTCTCTTTGCATTGGTTACCACTAATCCTATACCCTCGGTAAGCACACACGGTACTAGCTCAATAAATATAATTTGATTTATGTCGAGTAGTCTTTCAAACCATTTTATCTACCTGTCACAAAACCTAATGATTAATTTTTACATTAGTATTTGTCTCTCTTAAAACATTTACCGACATACTTACTATCAAAAATGAATTAGGATCATAATAAAAATTGTGAAATTGAAAATGTAAGGTAATTGGGAGTTATTATGAAAACAGAAAACTAAACGTGTTGAATTATTTATAGCATTATATGAGTGCATTTAGCAGTCTGCTAATTAAGACAAGAAAGACTTTATGGAATGAGGGAGATGAGGAGATTGTACGTATAAGTGTGAGTCAGGTTAGGCCGTAGCTACCTATCTACATTCCTAGCCCATTGTGAAACGCAGTAGCAGTTATTGTACTACAGTTGTAACTTTTCAACCACAGTAATGGAAACGAGGCCTAAGTGTGAGTCAGGTTAGGCCGTAGCTGTAGAATAAGGAGAGAAAACAATACAAAAGAAACACAATAGCCTCATCTTGTGCAAAAGGCAGTAAATAGTAAGAGAGACCCACCGGGATCAAATGTCAGCAAATGAGGCACCCCGCCAAGCATTATTAGTGCGTTAAGAGTGCTACACCCGAACTAACAATGCTGTCAGCGTTCTCTCTGATCTCTCTCTCCATGTTCTACTTATGTACATAGAGAAATTAGTGACTTGACTTGGCTCTCCGACTTCACTTTGCTTTGTCTACAGATTATTCCTATAACTCTCCTTTGAAAACTAAATGATCATTAACATTTCAGATATATAATCCAAACACAGGGCATCGTACCATATTTAATTTGGTAATTACTATTGCCTAGAATGTAAAACCATGCTACCATGTTATAGAAACGGAGTCTATGCACGAAGCAGGCTGCACCTCATATAGTGACTACACCTCATTACTATTTATATCACAAACCTTTACCATACAAGGAAAGGAATCGGAGACGAGCCGTATAAAGTTATACTTTTCAGGAAGTGAAAGTGAATGTACGTTACCTGGAGATCTAGGGAGGTAAACACCCTGAAGTTTCTAATGAATCAAATATACTGAGGACTGAGACAACGGAAATCCTCTTCAGAAAACAATGTCCTATAGAATTCCGGTTTTTATTTAGGGGCTGATAACCTGACACGAGATAAGTAGAATAATGTCTATGCACGAATGCATCTCCGTAGGTGATTTTGTAGTTGTTAAACTCACTTGGTTTCTATTAAGGTATTTATGACGATATATTATTATAGTCAACAATTTCAAGTCGTGACGAAAGAGATGCTTTCTTCTGTTTCACTAGGATATATATTTCCACAGAACGCATAATAGGGAGATGGGATTTCCTTTTCGTCAGTCGTTGCGTTATGTTCCCCGATTACTTAGATATTATTGCACACTTTCTGTATTTGATGCACTGGATGTGGTAGAGGCAGTAGAAGAGTGACGGCTGGTTAGTCACGGGAGAGTAATAATAATACACCATGGGACTCTTTCCCATTACCTTTTCATGTTTACATCAGCCATAGAACTTCCCCTTTGATAACCAACTCTCCTGACTTATTTGCTTGCTAATTCCACACTTTTCAATAGCAACTTGGGAAAATTTATGCTCTGCGCTTCTCCGCTCTGGCGTGGAAAATTACTCGAATTACTTATCGTTAGAAATTTACTCCACATATATAGAATTTAGAGAAGTCAACCACTGATTTTATTCAGCATAGCTTAGTTGAACTCTCGGTACATTTGTTTGTTCTATACCTTACCAGGCCATGGATGAAATCGTGCACTAGACAAGTTAACTTTTGTAGGCTTTTTTCCTTCATTTTTAGATTGAGGAATTTAATATAGTAATATTATACCTTAGTTTACCAAAGTTAAGTGCGGGTTATACTATACTTACACATATGAAATTAATTTAAGTAGTCAATTACTACAATTGCTTCTCTTAGTATTTTGTTTGTAAAAAAAATATTTGTATTACCCTGTAATCTAGGTATACTAACCCTGAAGCTTTTGGAACTATGCTAGCACTAAAATATCATTCTGAAAACAATAGTGCATTAGTAGAAATGTTATTACGACGCTCTAAAACAAATGTTTGCTCACTGAGGTACTTTTGGTAGGTATTTGAAATTTTTGCTTTGTGAAAAGGAGGAATTCCATTAAAGAGTGAAGCGCAGGTAGTTGCTTTGACATGGCCATATGCATATGAGAGTAAAATGAGAGATATTTAGTTTTAAGATGAGATTGTGCTGGTTGAGTCAAGAAAAGTGAGAGTGTGAGAGGGACTAAGGCTGAGGTAGGAAGAAAGAGTGGGTCTTGTGTGCAGTGCAGTGTGGAGGAGATAGGAGTCTGCGTCTTTTTGTACGTGGATACTTAGGTATCGGGTGGAGGGAGAGTACGTGAAGTCGAGGAAATGTGAATGTAGTGTAGTGTGTAGGAGAAGGAGCGAGCGTTGAGCGTATCTTGCATCTCGGCTGGTTTGCTTGGATTTTCATTTTCCGATCGGCATCTCTCACTTGGCTTGGCTAGCACGACACCACACACACTAAGCAACCACCACGAAAGAACTAACTCTTGCCAACTTCTATATCCACAGAAGGAAAATCTGGAAGTGCCTCAGTTGGGTTCCAATGCTCCAGCACTCCTGTTCTCCACAAATACTCCCAACTAAGTAAAAGTAAAGTAGCTCGTCTTGTTTTCCGTAGTCGCCCACAATCCCTGATAGAACACAACAGTCGCCGCAAAACTCTTCTCTTCTTAACTGAACGTGTTAGATTTGAGATATAATTTTGATATCGTAGCGGGGAATAACTGTTATATATGTGAGGAGCAGGAGAGTTGAATTGTGCTGACAAGTTATTTACCTGCTGGGAAAAGGCTTGCAGAAAAGGAAACGTCAACTTATGTGCTATGTTGGAAGAGACTTGTTGTTGTGGAATAATAGTAGTACATTTATTTGCGACATTAACAGGGCCATTGAACTGAAATGGGGAATTCAAAAAAAGAAAAGGAAGCCTTGGTTAGGTAAATAAACGACGGCTGCTGCGGAGTTGACAATTAATTAGTTAATTAGAGAGAGAGAGCGAAGAAAGCATCGGAGAAAATTAAAAAGGATACCATAGCTCATTAAACAAAATTTGTGTGGATTGTTATTAGTTTATGAGTTTTTTATAGTTTTATTTCACGGGAGTGAAATGACTCTGCTCTCTTCTTAATGTCCAACTTTATATCCTAATGTAATGTAAAGTTTACGGAGATCTAAGGCCAAAATGTGAGATAGGACAAAAGTTGTAAATTGCTCTCTCTCTCTCACTGGCTTGGATTGTCTGTAGTGGTCCGTGGGTTGTTGGTGCAACTTGAACTGTTAAACGGAAGTAAATGCCGTAGAAGCGTAGATTGTGTGAGAAGAGACTAGCTAAGCGGCTCTTCTTGTGGCAGAGGGTCATAAAAGTAAAAGTAGAGCTATTATTAACAGAAAACACCACCACACACAAGGAAACCACATCAGAAACACTTTGGCCCAGCCACGCACAGGAACCAACAGGGATGTTTTCTCAAGATGTGTATCAGCCGCCCTAACTTTTCTCTAATGTGCCTAAGATGGCCTGATAAGACTACTGAGAAGAACTTTATCATAAATTATGCCAGTCCTCTCACTCTGACCGCAAACAATCCACAAAGGGAATATCAAACAGTCACTAACTTCTCCAGCAATAAACTCCAGTCCAAATCACAAACTTATATTACTTATACGTACGTGTACCTATGATATTAGGAGGAAGTGTGCACTAACCTTTCAGTGATACATCCACAGCTCTGCCATTTACAGTGTGTAAACACCTAGTTAAATCATTTCCACTTAACTAGACAAACTTCACTCACATATTACCCCTTCTTGTCCCTTATATTATAAGTCACATAAATCTCAGTTGTTCCGCAACTAAATACTTGGATTTTCAAAGTTTTTTTCATTTCTAAGAGAAAGTTCGTTTCCTAACATCACAGAACAGATAATGGAAGGCTACTTTGTTCTTCTCTTTGGATTCCTAGTACCTCTCACATGGTTTATTACCGGTAAGTAAATATGCATCCTTAAAAATACTATGACTTATGAAACTTTTGTCGAGCAAATGCATAATAGCGTAATTAATTCCAATTAAAAGATAACTTTGTTTGTATATAGATATGTATCTATGTATAGAAATGTTGAGATTAAGTTAGCAGTGCTCTTACTGGGAGTAAAATGAATTATAATTGGATAAATTAGGTATTTTATAAGTAGTGCAATAAAAGTAGGAAATGTGAGTTAGCGCCTTGAGTGTGAAATTTCTAGCCACTTTTGTAAAGGACGAAACAGGATGCAATCTCGAGTTTCAGGACAAGAGGCTCCTGGCTGACAATAGTTAAGAGAGGGAGAATTCTTTTGAGTTTGGCTTCTCTGCTTGAATTACTTTAGTAGGGTTATTACATTAGATGAGGTTGTGAAAGGCACTTAGTTAGATCCATACGTCAAAGTGGAGAAAGCATATTTTCTTTTACACGCTCCCTGACTAACTTCCTAACTGACGCTCTCTGCTGTTCTGTTCTGTTTAACTTATTCTCTCTGCGGGAACTCTCCATCAGAAAATAGAGTTAAAGGGAAGCGGAGAAAGGCATGTCTATAAAATACAGGACTACTACAGATATAGGCAGGTAGTAGGGAAATAGTTGCACACAGAGTTAAATATATATAGGACATTCATAATAGGAAGTAATAGGGAGAAATGGAAGGAGAAAAGCTCAAAGAGAAAGTCCTTGTGAAAGTCACATCATAAGTAAAAGCCAAATCTAGAAAAGGAACATAACAGTGAGTGAGTGAGTGAGTGAAAGAGTCAGTTGCTCTGTTGTGTTATGTCGTTCTTTTCCTTTTCTATGAGTTTGTAAAGCTGTGGAGCTATATGAGTCTAAGGCCTACTATAATGCTACATTTAGGCTGTGAATATAATCAAAAGTGAGTTGAGAGAGATGAAGAGCAGTGGTTGGTAGTGGTGTATTATTTTGTGCACTGTTATTTAGTAGGGATACTTATGTACTCCTTTACATCCAGAGAAATCCAGTCGACTTCATTTGACATCAGTTTAGTTGAGATGATGTGAGAGAGAAAGTCTGGAGAAAGTCAGCCTGCCTGCCTGCCTGCTCCTTATAATATGAATGAAAGGAAGGGATGGAGCGAGGAAATGAGTAAGACAGAGAAGTCGATGTGAATTCAAGTGAGAACACCAAGGAAATTCTAACTAAGTGGGAGCATAAAGCTTTATTTAGCCTCGGCTTTGGCCTTACACTGTGCCGATTGTGAAATTAGTGATGATGGTGATGTGATGGGATGTGATTGTAACGACGAAACAGCTTTCTCTCCCTCCCAGCTTCCTTTACCACTCTCCTCTTCCTCCTCTCCTGACTCTTGTTTGCTTTCCTTTGGTTGGCTTTAGTTAAGACTCCTCTGTTTCAACTGACTTTCCTCCACTTTGTTGTGCATGCACTCACTCACTACTTCTAATGTACACAAAAGAATACTTATGTGCATACTTATTTACTTATCGAGCCAGAGACTTTATCCTTGTGTATGTACACACACTCTCCTCCTCCTATATAGCCACACAGCCATTTTATTTATATCCTCCTCCTCAGCACTTTCATCACATGTCTGTGAGAACTGGAGAGACTCCTAGCTTTCACAACAACCAACTTTATTCCCCGAGACTTTAGCTAACTGGGGTTAAGCCTTAAAGCTTAAGCTTTACGTTCCTCATTCTCTAATCTTCTTTCGTGACTGAATCCGTTCTGGTGAGAACTGTTGAGTTGTGAATGCCGAGCTAAGTACTTAGTGCCTATTATTTGTAACAAGAGAGAAATGAATTCAATGGAGACCTGTAATGTCAAATTTTAGCGAATAGAGAGTCTAGTATCGATACCCACTACTATGTTCTACGTATACGGACATGGACCGTTTTCCACTCTTTATAATGCTAGACACAATGCCCTTTTGTGAAATGTATCACTAGCTATTACTTATTTACCACTGTATAATATTTTTCTCAATTCATTTTAACTTTAACCTACTCAAGACTATAAGTGGGCTATATATTATGTACGGATAATCCACTATTAAAAATATAGCAAAGCCAATTTTATGTAAAGAATACATCCATCTCGAGGCAATAAAATAATCTGACTTACTAAGTAGCTCCTTATGCGTGAGTTTTCCCAGCTAAGCTCTATCCACGAGCTTCTAATAACTCATTGTTACTAGCCTTATTTAGCTCAACTGGAATTTATTTATTCGACACGATGCACATTGCTTCTTGCAATTCATGCTGAACTTGAGCTTTTAATATTACAAAAGCATGCTTAATAGCTTCTGCTTCCTTTGCTTTCATTCTCTATTCGATATGATAAATCACATTTGAGCATATTAACCGCTCTGTGTTATGACTTAGCTGGAGAATATTAATTTTTTGTTTGTTCGCTTAATAGTTAACTATGTTAGAGTTAAGATGTATAGTGATGTGTATAGTATACATATAATACGTTTCAATTTCAAGTGTCCAGTGATAACTGTTCATTGAATTTTTACCAAAAATTTTAACTAATTCTGCTCTTTAGAAAAGTATGGATAAAATAATGGTCCTAATTGATGTACAGTTAACCACATATGCCTTTAAGATGATATTGACCTTGCTATCAGTGGTCCTTGATGGTAGAACAACTAAAAAATATTGGCTTGTCTCCTTAGCTTTTTTCAGCTCTATAATTGAAATAAAAATAATTGAGTAGATTTGCAGTTAATTCGGTTGTTTGTGCTGATTTTATTAAAATAGTTTGCCATAATAGGAGTTATAATAGGAGTTATGTTGCCGTTACGTCATTGTGCAAAATTACTTTGCATGCAGCTTGGGTGAATAAATAATGATGTATGTGCATGGAGCACATAAGATATTTAGCTGGCTGTCTATCAGTTGGTATCTATTTCAGAGTTTGTGAGAAGATTCTATTAAAATTTTCAATAGGACGTTTCCTTCCTTTGTAGTTTAGTGTATCGGAGAGACTAGAGGAGCTGAGAGAGTCCGACGTGGGTAGAGGATGTTCTTTCATCATATTTTCACCCAGAGGGAATGTTATTAAATGGGTATTCGTTCGCTAAATTAGTTTAAACACGTAGCTTATGGCTTTGTAGTCTATATATTTCTATGTAGAAAGCTAAGTGAACTAGTTTACATTCCGTCGGTTACGCTATGCTCTTTGTGCAAATAAGCATAATGTTTATAAGGAGGACGGGAAGACAAACCAAGTTGTTCGTCTACGTAAATAAACTCGGCCATAGCTAACTGGAAGAGACTTTTGTGTAGATTTTTTTGAAAGAAGAAAAGGGAACAGGTTTACATAGACATTAAACAAGAGAGAAAGGTTCTGTGGGGAAGGAACTTAAGTTAAGCAATAAGGACGGTGAGCAATTTGCAAGGAAATCACAATCACGAGCAGACGAAGAAAGGAAATGGAAGAAAGTAGCTGTACTTTCCTACGCTCTAGTTTTCCTGTATTATTTAGCTTTTCACGTCGACATCTTTATCAAAGTTCTAACTTATAGAAAGCTCATCCAATTTCCTCCAAGAGCCATCACAATTGTTTTGCAATTATATTATTGAAAACGTTATACTTATAGTACACTTATATACACATATACTTTTAGACTAACATTAGTTGGAAAACTTAAAAGTGCCTTAGATGTAGTAGAAAATCAGTTTTCGTTACTCTTTAATCATTCGATTTGTTGTTAGTTTAGTTACTTGTCAAAACCATCATAAGCACACGCTAGAAATTCAAGTATGTACATCACTTTTAATTAGATGAGGTACGTCTTCATGTTGGTAAATTATCGTAGTATGCTACGATAACTTCTATTCAGAAGCCTATACCTAAGTACTTCGTGATATTTGTAGCAACACAATTGTATTAACGTTTAGTTTGCGGCACAATGGCTAAATATTCTAGCTAGTAAAATGATAAAGACAGGAAGCCCAGTACTAGTAAATTGAAAGTTGGGAAAAATGTGTAAATGCAAAGGTAAAAGCAATATTATTCTGTTGATTCTAAGAAGCTGAGATGCATTGGCTAAATATATGAGTGTTAACAGGCGAGAGTGCCTGGTTGAAGTAAAATAAGGTTCGCTAAGGATAAATGTAGGCGTTTCTATTCTGTTGGGCGAGATACTCAGAAATGGAAAAGAGGAACGGGAGACACATTAGATTGCTTCACATTATAGTGGAGAATTCCTTATGGAAGTCTCTGTGAGAGTAGATACTATATGAGATAGCAACTTGGTTATGGTTTCCATTATTCTATTGAATTCTAGGGGTTCGTACGCTGCTACGAGTTACTTACTATGTACCTACTTTAGAAAAGCTTCGTTGCCCAACTTGAATTCAGGTTCAGTTCAGATTCGTTGAAAATTGCGTGACTATGGAAGTCGGAGCTTTCCATTTCACCTTCATTCGTCAGCTCTCTCTCTCTCTCTCTCTCTCTCTCTCTCTTTGGTTGTCTCGTCCTGGCTTTTAGATGTCTGTGTTCCACTGTTATGTTATTTTCTTCGCTTTTTCATTTCTTTCTTTATATTCGATTCCCCTCTTTTACTTCACCCATACAGTAGCATAATTTCCAGTCAGTAGTCACTGGTTGAATTTGACTTTGGATTTCTTTCCGTTTACTTTACATCCTCGTAGCTACGTTTGAATTTTGAATAAACTACATGAAATGGCTCTTGAACAGCGTTTTCTATCACATTTGAACCTCAGAAAATAAAGAGTTGATAGTATTCGTGCATGTAAATGTGTTTGACTTGACTATTGTAATTTAATGCAAACTTTTATTTTTCTCCGCTCATATGTATTGGTTACATTTGTGGAGAGCCTAAAAGCGTTTCCCATTAACCAGTTATGTAACTGGGCTTCCTATGGGTAATGGATGAATTGAAGAGAAAAAATAGGAAAGATATAGTTTGCTACGATGAATTTCTGTATCAAAATTGAAACAGCGTATAGTAGCAGTAGCTGATAAAGATGCAGCTCTCAATCCTCCTTCGCTCGTACAAATTGTCATTCAGATTGAGATTATTTCATTGCATTTATGAATGGTTCAGAGTGGGAGAGGAAAACAAAGGTAGCTCCCGCGTCTGTATTTATCGGAATTTATCTGGAAAGGAGCTTTGGCACGTACTTAAATAAAATGGAGATGTAGATGTACTCTAGATGAATGTATGTACATGGAGTAATGTAGATTGTAAAAACAAGTTCGGAATATCGTTAGCTACACTGGGAAATTGCATCGACTGGAAAACAAATGTATATTGGGTGGTCCCCAAAGGGACATTTATTTTTCTAGTATTCGTAGCCGTATCCTTTTGGGAGGGAATGCTAGGAATACTATTTATGTTAGGTAAGGAGTTTTATAGTGTAGATTTGGCTTCCCTTGGCTGATTTGTCAGGGAAGTCAAATCAAAATAGAAAGTCAACTTCAGCTCTTATGGATATTTTACATTTTTATTCCATTTCATTTGAAATTGTATATACCTTTGGCTCTTATATGCAGGATCAGATGGTCTGAGGAACGTTACGCTCTCCGGCCCAAGATTTGTACGCCAAGGAGACGATGTGACACTTTCATGCAAATATGACTTAGAAAATGACGGGTTGTATGCAGTCAAATGGTACCGAGGCACCGAAGAATTCTATCGTTACATCCCGAAAGAAATTCCCAGCCAACAGTTGTTTTCCGAGAGGGGAATCTCCGTCGACGTATGTGCATTTCTATAATGTAACTCAAAGTCACTCCTAACTAAACTCATCGTCTCAATCTTAACTCAGCCAAGCATGGACCCCCTACTTCTCCCTTTCCCTACGCAAACCTATTCTCTACTTTAGCAAATAGCCAGATACATTCATGGGCATGCATGCTATAAATGTCAACGATTTTCATCCGTCTAGCATTGCATGCTACATACTACACATATAGCATAGACACAGTAATCCTACCTCTTTCTCTACCAATAACTTTCACCACCTTTCTCCATTTCCGAAAATCAATTCGAATAGAATCCTACTTCCTTGTCTTATTGTGCTTTCTTGCAAACTTAATTTATGTAGTTAGCATACTACTGATAAAAAAGTATAAAAGTGACATTCATATTGATAAATATTCTATATTTGTTAATAAAATTCCAAGTGCACCACCTCGACCTGTGTGATAAGCTCAAAGAGTCACAGTAATACTGCATGAGCCGCAGCATGAGTTTCACCCATTACATTGAAGTTAACACATATTAATCTATAATATTATTTACAATAAGCATAAGCACTGTTTAGTCATTTTAATTGATTGCTTTCAA
>JABASI010006166.1:0-11222 GCA_019776505.1 Tomocerus nigrus
GCAACCGTCGGTAATTCCCGACCGTCTGTAAGATACGAAGGAGGTGATTCCTGTGCGTCTGTATTTCCATGTAATCAAAATTTCTGTGAAATACTACGCATTCTGCTTCGTCATAAATTAATAGACTTTTGCATGGCAATGATCTATCATATTTTATCAGTCATAGCATAGCTGAGTTGAGTGTTTGTATTTAAGTAACAGTGACTGCAATTTCAATTTCTGCAATAAAGAACCATTAATTGATAAGTACCTACAGACAGATAGTTTGGTTTAGGTCTATGCTAACGTTTTATATCGACACAGTAGTGCTAGCATGTAATTACATAAAATTATGACTTTGTTCATAATATTATAAAAATTATGGATGTTTTCAACGTATTTCCAAATGTGCATATATTTATAAGTAAATAGATTTACATATTTTCCCAATATGGTATACATTGTTTCTGTATAATTTATGTGGGACTTTAGATAGTTTTTTAATGAGGAAAGAGTATTATACACAGGTTTAAAGCAAACTACATTTTCAGAGAATCCCATTCTACAGATTCTACACCTCTAGCCTGTGCTGTAACCCCTATAAACCCTCACTCTTTTTAAAACGTGTATGTGAGATAAATGTATCTGTGTCTGTGTGTACTTAGACCAAAGCTAAAGGTAAATTAATACAGATCGCGGGCTGGTTACAGTCATGCCAGATGCCATACCCATACCCTATGTCTAAGATAAATGGGTAGTAAATTGATTGGAAAGCAATACACAAAACACTGTCATTTATATAAAGCTCTTTTTCCAACGCATTAGGATTTGACATAATAATAGTCTTGCAAACTATAATTTGAACTCATGAAATATGCAGATGAAGGTTTTACTGTATAGATTATTATGGTGCGTAGCATACTAAAGCGTACTGCCTGCCTACTTTTGTTGTGAATGTTACATAATCATTCGACTACTTGGGATTTATTTTCAACTTGGTAGCAAACAGAAGGAGAAACGCCGACGAACGGCGAACGTACAGCATAGGAAAGTTGTTTTATGTGTATAGCATAGCATAGAAAGAATAGAATAGAAGTGAAGAGTGAAGTGCTAAAAAGTGGAATCACATATTTTATTGTGCAATACAATGCAATGCGTGGTGGTCTCAATCTCAAGTCTCAATAGTAAAATAGTAAACTGAGCTGGTTGTTATAGTTATCAGAGTGGAGAGAGTGTGGTACAACGGTACAACTTGCGACATCCAGTTTCGGGATCGGGGCTACTTTATACAAATGCTATTGGCTCGCATAACTTGAACATAAAAGCTGCTATGTTCAAAAGTTCGTACAAAGCTCCTTCTACGTTAGCTTTTTGTTGATTCTCCTTTGAATTTGTGTTAGTACGTAGCGAGTCAGTGAGTCAACTGACAGCATTTCTGACTGACCGAGACTTTTTTTTCGGTTTCCTCTTTTTAAATAGAGTTTTTGCATTAAAATTTTGAAAGATTAGGGGTTAGAGTTACCGCTGCGGTAACATTTATTTTATTCGTAATGTGGCTATTTGGAAGAAGCAAGGAATCCTCGTACAAACCAGTAACGCGACAAGTATCAATAACTACCACCCAGGAAGGACCCGCTGATCGTAGGGACCGTTATTCAGTAGTGAGTAGTCCCAATGGTTTCCCGTCAACTTCAGCAGTTCAGGAAGACGACAGTGCCAGCAGTTTTGACCAATTTAATACTTCCAGTTCGTCTACTCATATAGAACCTCTGGACCCTTGGTAATTTTAAGTCTTTCCTTTTTTCAAGTAATTTAAAAGTTCAGTTCTTGAAATTGTGTTGCCATAATTTGAAATCAGAAATGTTGAATGTAATGTTCAGAGTTCAGAGTAAAGCAAAAAGTGAACAATTTGCGATAATAATAATATTCAACATTTAGCTACTATTTATAGCTGTAGTTAGTATTTAGTATCGTTAATTAATTTAATCATTCGATGTTATTATATAATATTATTTTCATTTATCTGCGAGCAAAAATACTAAATCTGAAATCGCTATTGGAAAAATGGAATACGCCGAATATGGGATACATGGGCGTCTGCTTTTACGAGAAACAAAAATTAATTCGTGTTTTATAATTATTTTTTTACAGCACTTGGTCCAGTGTAAGCAGCCCAGGATTTGCAACCAGGATAGTCAACCAAGCGAACTCGAGCCCATTAAAAGAGTTCAATAATGGCAATAGCAGTCCATCGAA
This sequence comes from Tomocerus nigrus, assembly GCA_019776505.1. NCBI lineage: Eukaryota > Metazoa > Arthropoda > Collembola > Entomobryomorpha > Tomoceridae > Tomocerus > Tomocerus nigrus. Next base: position 2,236 of record JABASI010006166.1, read on the forward strand.
TAGGTCGTATTTCAGTGGATCTCCCAATAGGCACCTAAAGCTAGGACAACTACCCTACTCTTCGTGGAGAAGACAAAGCCCGTCGTCTCCGTTACAATTTCCTCCAAGTCCTAACAGAAGAAGTAGAGGCCGGTATAGTGACAATGGAACAGTATTCGTTCGAATTGCGCCAGTGGATCCAGAGAAAATTATTTTGTCTCCAATACCAGGCTCTCCATCCAGCAACTTACCCAATCTTAATGCAGATAATTTTGGAAGATCGCCACCAAATGGAGGTTTGGGCGGTATTCCCCAAACGGTATTATCGGCAAAGTTTCAGCGACTTTGGCCATCTACAAATCTTATTGACAGATCTTTACGAATGGCTCCTTCACCAAATTCTCCTTCCCCTGGAATTCTGGAAGCATTAGCCAACCGCAAAAGGTAAAACAGCGTTTAGTAATTAGTAGTAGGTAATTTAAATTGTATGCTAAACTGGAAATGCTCAAATTAATTACTTTTGTACAGGAGCCGGGCAACTGACGTTTACGTGGACAAAACCACAACTCCTATGAGATCGGCGATGATAAATACGGATGATTGTCCAAATAAGAGCTCGAAGAGAGTCAAGTTTTTGACAGAAGAAAGAAATAATCGATCACTGTCAATGGTTCCGCTACACAGTTTACCAGGTCATGATGATGGCTCAATGACCTCTGAATCAATTCTGGAACAAATGAATCAAACAGAAAAACGATTTTTGCCAGATGAAGATCCACCTGCATCTGTGCGTATGTTACAAAAGAAGAAATCACCTGGATCGCCAAGAAATACGATGCAAGCAAGTCCATTTAAAAAGAAAAAATCTCCTAGTAGTATGAGTATTGTTGAAAAGGACCCAAAGGATAAGAATGATCGCTTTTGTACGTGTACCGAGTGTTATCAAGAAGCTGCTGGGGTTGCTAGCCTACTTCAACATAACAGTTCTACATGTAATGATCGATCTATGTCTCAACCTGGAAGTTCACGGAAATCTGTGACTTTCAATGTAACGGATTCAGAACCGATATCTCCCTCTAAATCAGTGGTCAGTACCGGGACAGAGACAGATATAATGGCGAAGGAGGTTATTGTTAGGTGAGTAGTCTTTAAAACCTTTAAGACAAAGAAAATTGAGTGTAAAATGACTTTTTATCTTTTTTGAAAATTTATCTTCATATTCATAGTCCGTTCCGATGGCTTTACATGTAGACAAATATTATTAGCTAGTTTTCAATTAATTATTATTTAGTTTACAATACAATATAATTAGTTTTTAATTAAGTGCTCACACTTGAAACAGTTTTCTTTGTAAATAAATAAATGAATCAATGATTCTTTATTTCAGAAAATCGGCTTCATCTTCAGGCGGAACCATAAATATGGACATGTACAAGACCGATAAATTACGAAGAGCTGAAAGACTTCGCAAAATTCTTTCCATGGAAGAAGCAGCAGGTACATGCATTAAAAAATTATAGACTATTATTTTTGTAACGTTTTATTTAGCTTCACAGCAAAAGTTTGACATTAGCGGATGTAGAATATGCTTCATTTTACATTCTACTCATTAATGATTAAAGTTATTAAACGAACAGTTACTAATTTTCATTTCCTTCCTGTTTATGTTTAGCAAATCAAGAAATATCTGCTGCAGAACAATTAAGGGAAAGTACTGTAGCTACTGTAGCGCCAGCATTGTCTACATCATTATTGGGAAACAACACTGTGCCATTTACAGGTTTTGGCATAAACAAAGAGGCAACATCTAGTTCCGATGTTATGGATGGTCCGAAAAAGGACGAGACTCCAGCACCTGCAACGACCTTTCCCTTTCCTCAAGATAATAATGCGACAGCAAGTGCAACTGCAGAAACTAAAGAAGCTCCAAAGACTGCGGCTTTCAGTTTTGGTTTAACCACCTCCGGCGGAATTTCAGGAGGACCTTCTAAAGAACCAGAAGGTACTACAGGAGTCAGTACAGTTGGAGGATCTGAAACTACTGTCAAAGTACCACTATTTGGTGCTACATCAACTGAATCTTCAAGTACCCCATCCACAACAACTACTGCACCTCCTGCATACAGCTTTGGTGGTCCTAAGGATCCTTTACTGTCATCAACGAAGGAGCCAGCAGTGACCACATTGCCATCCTCATTTTCCCCTGCTGGATTCTCATTTGGGTCGGCAAATACTGCTACCACCCCTCAGGCGTCTAGTAGTACATCCACAGTTTCTTCAGCATCGACTGCTCCTGCCACGGGTTTCAGTTTTGGTGCAAGCACTGCTACGTCAACTTCAGGAAGTACAATGTTCAGTGCAGGTCTTAATCCACAATCGTCTCCTTTGGCCTCCTCTTTGTTTGGTGGTTTAAGCAATTCAGGTACAATTTTTGCTATATGTTAATAATTTTGTTGCTATGTTATTTCAAATTGATAAAAAGTAATCAGTCGGTGTATGAAATTTTAAATTATGGAAATATCATTTCAGGAAAAGAAACAGCTACTGAACCGTCAAAAGAAACTACAACTACCGGATCTTCAACATTACCTACACCCACATTAGCAAGTAATACTCCATTTTCAGGATTTGGCCTAAATAAATTGGACACCGCTTCTAGTTCCAGTGGCGATGATAAGAAGAACGAAACGGCCCCAGCATCGACCTTTTCGTTTTCTCAAGATAAACCTGTGTCAAGTATTGAAAATAAGGACGCCCCAAAAGTTGGAGGATTTAGCTTTAGTGCATCCAGTCCTTTTCCAAGTCTATCTTCTAAGGAAACAGAGAGTACTTTGAATGCCGTGGCCTCTGAAGGAAGCAAGTTACCGATGTTTGGGTCGACAACGACCACGGAATCGTCAATTCCATTGTCCACTACAACAACAGCAAACCCTACCTCTGGATTTAGCTTCGGTGCTGCTAAAGATTCCTCTTCTACGTCTTCAGCAGTAACCACCACGTCGTCGTTTTCGCCAGCTGGATTTTCTTTTGGGTCTGGAAGTAGTGGTCCCACTACGCAACCTTTAATCAATCCAGTAACAGTTTCTTCCTCCATAGCAGCACCAACTGGAGGATTTAGTTTTGGTTCCAATTTAACATCGTCATCAACGCCAGGAAGTACATTGTTCAACACAGGAGCTAACCAACAGCCAACTTCTCAGCCTGCACCTTTGATTTGGTGGCTTAACCGCTTCAAGCAGTCCATTCGGACCGTCCACGCCGACACCTTCCGCTGTACCAACAACCCAAACAAACAATCTGTTCAACACAAGTACACCAACGAATGTTTTTGGTCAGAACCAGAATGCCTCAACTCCCTCATCAGCTCCCACTTTCGGTAACCGTTCTGGTGTAAATCTTTTCGGGCAGCCTCCTGCAGGCAGTCCTAATGTTCCATTTGGACAGTTTAATAATAATGCTTCTTCTACAGGCACTCCTAATAACTCCTAATGTATCCTTCGGACAGTCAGCTAATAATCAGGCGGGCAGTACACCTAGTGCTTTCGGACAAACAAATAATCAAGCGGGCACTACACTTGGAGCCTTCGGGCAAACCACTAATGCAGGCAATACTTCTAGTGCGTTCGGACAAACCACAAATCAAAGCAGTACAGTCCCTTCCTTCGGTCAAACAGCCAATCAAACTAGCGCATTTGGTCAGACACCCAATCCAGCAAGTGGTGCAACCAGCGCATTTGGACAAACAACTAATAATTCAGCTTCTACACCTCTTTTCAAGACAAATACTGGTTTTGGGGCTTCTGTACCAAATAATACCTTCAATTCTTTTGGACAACAACAGCAGGCCAATTCCACGCCTAATACATTTGGTTCCGGAGCATTTAACTTTGGTTCTGCAACATCTAATTCAGCAGCTCCAAGCTCGTCTATTTTCGGATCTGCTCCAGTTTCCAGTCCTCCGACCTTCGGCTCTCCTGCTCCAGTGACAAGTCCTCCTCCGTTTGGAGCAGCAACTGGGACTCAACCAACTGCTTTTGGATCACCTGCACCTACATTTGGTACTGCATCAACAGCTGCTAATTCTTCGGCTTTCGGAAGCGCCGCTACTTCTAATCCCCCTGCTTTCGGTTCTCAAATGACAAGCCAACCTGGATTTGGTACATCTGGAGGAGGGGCCTTTAATTTCCAAACACCCACACAACAGACAGTAGCACCCCAGACTGGAGGATTTTCATTCGCGAATAATAATGCTAATGCCAATAATAATAATAACAATAATAATAACTCGCAAGGATTATTCCAATTCGGTCAGCAAGCACAATCCGCGCAAGGTAATTAAATGAAAAATGAATTCATATGTAATTTCAAGTTTTATTTATAGTAGTACGTAGTCCTTTTTTATTTTGTAGTTTAATTAATGTGTACATATGAATAATTTAACAGGGACAACCACACCAGCATTTGGNTTTTTTATTTTGTAGTTTAATTAATGTGTACATATGAATAATTTAACAGGGACAACTACACCAGCATTTGGATCCACCGCTCCACAGAATCCCCCTGCTTTCGGCTCCCAAATGACAAGCCAACCTGGATTTGGCACGTCAGGAGGTGGGGCCTTTAATTTTCAAACTCCTCAGACAACACAGCCTGCTGCATTTTCATTCGGAGCCGCTAATACGAATAATAATAACAATAATAATCCACAAGGTCTATTCCAGTACGGCCAGCAGCCAGCAGCACAACCTCAACAAGGTAAAATCGGAGTACCGTAAAATAAATATGAAAATACAATTGCGTATGTAGGATCGGTTGTACAGTCAGTTTCAAGATATCAAACAAATCTTGCTTTTAGGTTTAATTACGAAAAGGTTTTATTTTTTCAGGGATTTAAACATTAACTATCTTTTTGATTTGATTCCCTTAGGAGGAGGCTTTAACTTCACACCTCAGACGAATTTCACCGCTGGAATGCCTCCACAAGGTGGTGCACAGATGTTTAGTTTGGGCAGTACGAATACTACTCCATCAGCTCGTAGAAGGGATGCAAGGCCACGTCGTTACAGATAATGTAAAAGATCTTATAAACGAATGAATTAAAAAAAGAAAAATTGCTGGCCGATCTTTTTAGTTATGCAAGATGGTTTTTTAATTAACTGCAGCAAAAGAAATTATAATTATGTAAATCTTTAAAAACCTGTCTGCAATTGTTCTTAACTATGAATCTATAAATCTACTAGTAGCCAACCCACACTAAGAATGTACGAATACAAACACATATTATAAATTATGTTACTTCCGTAATGTTTAAAGCTAAGCTATATGTATGGAAATGTTTTCGAAGCATGGCCAACCAAAACCAATGAAAGTATAAATTATAGAGAGTGATCATTCGTACGTATGAAATAAATATAAACGTAATAAGAGTAAAAATAACGCATAGCAAACGTATATTATATGCTAATGCAAATTGCACGCAATGTCATAATAATATTATTATTATAAATTCAAAATCACGAGTACCTATAATATATACATTCATTTTGATATTACATTATATTATATGTGAAATGAATAAAAGCGACTGCTGTTCTTTAACATATGATGAGAAAATGTTCTGATGATGATTTGAAGGTTTCTGAACAAAGATTTATCGCCGTGCATAAATGAATTTTCTATTAATAGATCTGGCTATTAATGTTTGTCTGTTGGAAATACGTTGAAATCCATTGTATTTTGTCTCAGCCATTATCAATTATTGTGTAAAGCACGTAGAATACTAGGGTATCATTGAATGTATTAATGGTTATGATCTTAGGATTCTCTAGGGGAGTCCATAATGTTACATATAGGTATCTGTATAGCAAATTGGTTATAGCTAGGAAGAAACGTGGAAAGGAGTGAATTATCTTGGCATGTACTGGTTAATTGGGTTCTATAGGTTTGTTTGCCGACTAAGTTAATTAATGAGACAGGCGGCTTTTGTTCACGTAGGAGAGGAGAGTCTCGTTTGGAGTGAACTTCAGTGATTGAATTAATTCGCGGTCAGTAGTAGTGCCTTCATATTGTGTGCTCTGCTCTGCGTCCGTGTACATAATAAAAGTAGAATAGAGTCGAGTAGATAAAAGTTGTGTTTTGTGAATGCCATTTTAAGTCTGTACATATGTTGTAGAAACACATCTAGGTATTTTGTATGTGCAGGCAGGGAGCGGGAGCGGAGGCAGGCAGAGCAGACGAGGGATATAATAGTAATGTAAGAAATAGGATGCATGTGTCCATGAGGAGAGTGAGACTTGGTGAAAGGATAAGAGAAAGGAGTTTTAATAGTTCTGAACAAAAACGGGCAGACTGAGATAGTAGAATAGATTGAAGAGGACTAAACTGGTCGTTTGAATATAGAAGAGAGGTCTGTCTGCCTGTAGTGGAACAGAGGAGAGCAAAGGAAGGAGGGAGATCGTCACTGCAGTATTTTGTGAAGTTGCCTACTGACTTGCCAACCAGGCAGGCAGGCAGGCTTTGCGTAGTGTTTCCCGGTCGGTCGAAACTCCCCGAAGTCGGGACTTGAAGGAAAAGGAATGAAAGTTGTAAAGAAAGGAGAGTAGTGAGAGAAGAGAGTGAGGTGAAGTGAAGTGACGGTATGGGAGTCAAGGCGAGAGGAGGCAGAGGAAAAGCCGTTTGGGATTGGGAAATGCACATGTCGTCTTGATACGTGCTTTAAAGGGAGACTCATCACACCGGCACGTCAGTTTCGGCTCGGCATTGCAGAGGAACAGTTCTGCAGCAGAAGCAAAACAATTGTGCGCCAATCTCCTTCCAGCCAAAAACCCGTCTCAACTGATTTTCTCTGTGAGCTAGCTGGGGCTTGGCTACTACTGCAAGTTCTGCAACTGCAACTACATACAAGTTGGTTCTTCCGCTCTGTCTGTCTCTTCGGCTGTGGGTTTTCCTATTGACTCCCGGAGAAAGTAAAGCACAAGCAGAGGAATAGTTTGACTCTCTCTCTCTCTCTCTGCTCAGTTGAGGGAAGTAGAACTAGAGCAGTCTTCTTGTACTGTACGTACACACGAAATGTGAAGAAGGAAAGTTGCGGCTATTCTCAGTCGACTCCAACAACTTCCAACCTCTCCTGCTTACTACTGCCCTATATACTCGAAATACATAGATTTTCTCCACTACTCGCCGACGCTCTTTTCTCCAGTGAAACTGGAACACTGTGCACCGTCAAACTGTACAGACTGAAACAAACGTTGTAGTTGTAGTATCAACGGACGGACGCTATTCTCTTTTATATTGTTATCCTGTATGCTACATGCTTATACTTTACTCTACTACTGTCTCCTACATACTTTAACTACTAGGACCCACTCACTACTACGATAAGACTACGAAATATTATTATTATACACTGACTCCTACTAATACTACTACTCCTCCTCGGACTTGAACAAGAAACTGGCCGCAGTGTTTCACCGTTTCGCTCTCCTCCTCTAAATATTTCACTGCTGCTCCCCCGATTTGCTGCTTCTTCCTCTGAAATTACTTACTGTACTCTTCACTCACCCACACGCTCCTCCTTTCACAAAGTATTACTTCTTTATATACAGTTCTATTCTTTTCACTCTCTCATCCATTATTAGTATTAGTAGTATGTAGGAGTAGATAGAGAGTCCTTGGCTAGTCCTCAACTCAACTATATGTAGACAAGACACAGACATAGATACTTAGGGAGCTACATAAAAAATAGAGAATATCATTCGAGATCGGATCACTTGACAAGAAGCACTTGAGCAGAGCTCCGTAGGGAATCACGGCACAAGTCGAGATCCGCGGCAAGAGAAACCGTCTCTGTTTCACCAGCCAGTCTAGTTAGACTATAGTCAATTGATCTCAATCGAGCGAGAACCATTCCTTTTCCTCTAATCACTCACAATCAGTTCGTCTCAGTCTTAATCCGTCAGAGCCGTTCTATTTCTATTCAGATTATCTTGTCAATACTTTCTCTTCAAACATAGCATTCCCTACAGACACTTTCTCCTCCACTACTAAATTCTGAATTCCATACTTTCCCCATTTTCATCCTCTCATATACGTACAGTCCAACAAAAATCCTTTCTCAGACTCGAAAATAATTTATAGCACTAGTAAATTTGTAAATAGAAAAACTAATCATCTTAACTTTAGAATTTGTAATCGTAAATTGTAGTTTAATGTGTCGTCTATATGATTTTTTCCATTTGTAATCCTAACCTTACTGTGAAAATCCATGGAAAACAATAGAAAATAGCGTAGCTATGATAAGAAATCATCGATTGGGCCGTTGACGGCTTCTGCTGACCGCACCATCGATTAGTTGAGCAAGTCAGTCACTAATTCACACTAATGTACCTTAATATGTCAATACTGCAACGAACCGAGGAAACAAAGCCATACTTAAAGAAAATTAAAACATACCGTAGGGTAAGTTTCGTATAGCAATGTTTTCCTAGGCTAAGTTTCCTATCGCCATGTTTTCCTAATCACAATTACGTGTGCTTTCTGAATAGCTACTTATGGTTGTGAAGATGTTGTGTATCTCGAGACCGTCCCTTTCATATTCTTGTTACCTGTCTCAGTCCATCTGCCATCCATAGCAAATTATATTTGTACCTAGTGCCTACTCTACTTTCCCTTTTCTCTCTCCAGACTATTATGGCTCAACACTAAAGTACTTTCTATTCCACTTTCTCCAACAATCATTTAGATAGGTAATTGTGCAGAGAAAGTCGACCTGCTTTCTTCCTCATTGTATATCCTGACAAATTGGAACAATACAAGCCTAGGAAATACTTTTGTATCCTATAGTATAAAGCGAGGTAGGAAAGAGAAAAGCAATCTCGTTACAGTTGTCATTCCATTGTTGTTCCTTCCGTAGTTGTCTTGTTTGTGTTGTATAATCCTTTTGAATGACTTTTGGTTGTGATGTTTATCGTCCTGTCGTACGTCCATAATCTGTTTAGTAGCTTTTACTT
>JABASI010006167.1:0-11222 GCA_019776505.1 Tomocerus nigrus
TATAGTTTAAATTTTTCTAAATATACAAACTTAATCCTAAGATGTTTTCTTAATGTGATGATTTTAATTTCTAATTTTATTAAATTACAAGTTATTTAAGTTTGTAAGAAAGAATTGATTTTGAGAGTTGCATTATTTTGTTCTGTCAAATCTGTTCAGGTTTAAGCAAATAAAAGAAGAACAAACAGATTTGTTTGTGTTTTGTCTGTAAAGTTTGTCCTGTCTAGTTTACAATGGACAAGACTCCCTCCCTCAACTCTCATTACTAGCAGAGATAAAACAAAATTTCGTTGGAAAATATTGTTTGCCTTTAAAATTCGGTTATTTTTATTGACTTACCTATCAACTACAGATTAAGTCATTTTATTTAAGCTAAAAATGGTCAATTTTCAAAAGGACCGCATATACAAACTACAATAAACGACATACACATCAAATAACTTTTTTTTCAACAGAGATTACTAAAAATTTGTTACAATAATGACATTGTTTTATTCTTGGGCGTATCCATACTCAGAAAAAGTCTTTGCATGAAATTTGCGAGACTATAGTTGATACGTAGACAAGTTTCTGACGACTTATTTTCTCATTATTTGCAAAAAAGCTAAGCAAAAATACGAACCATTTTCCTTTCAGAGTTTATCAAGCACAACAACAACGAACCACACTTAACTAAACATAAAAAATGTTTTCAAAATTCAAACACCGCACAAAATCCACAACACTTTTAGACGCACAGGGGTCTGATTATTCATTTTTTCCCAATTCTTACAAGAAAATCGAAGTTTTGTCCATTTGTAAATGGCAAAGTGTATAAATGAGTTTTATTTTTGACGGAAATTCATGTTGTTAAGAAGAAATGGATGTGTGACTGACGCTGTCAGTCAAATCTAGTTATATTATGGTCGAGGAATGATTGTAGTAAAAAGTAGAGGCTATTGGATACTAGTTGATCAGACATAGACACACGCAAGACAAGTAGACACAGACAGAGAGTAGAATCGTTATAATAGGATTTTGGATAAAAAGCTCTAATTCCACCATGTGCATTCAATTTGTGACTGTTTAAGTTATGTACATATTGGATGTAGTATAGAGCTCTGTTTTTCAAAAGTGCTTAAAGTCTTTTACTTGTTAATCTCTTAAACACGTTTAATTACTTAACTGACTATATCAGGAGGCTGTGTGTATTTAGGGCTCTTTGCTCTTGTTAAAATATCTTTGGCAGATTTGCATGTAAATTCAATTCAGCGATAACAGTTAAGTGACTAAATTCCTATTTATACCCGCACTAAGCTGTTTAGCTCAATAAACAAAGAATGTAATACATAAAATATTATGTACTTTTCTACTTATTACGTCAACTATCAATTCTCTCTCTATATCTACAATAAATACAATTGCTTCCTTTAAATGCCACTCAAATATTCCTGAACTTTCCTAAATTAACCTACAAAATTATAGCAGATGTGTTATCCATGGTTACATTAACTTTTAGCAATAAAAAGGCAGAAAATTTACCATTAATTTTCTTATTTTTTGATCAAGTAATTGATTCTTACTGTTCTAAGCGAATATTTTCGTCAGAATTACCTTTGCTTTACCCTATGCTCGTGTCAAGGGATTTAATTTCTAAAAGGTATGCCGTATGGATCAAAAGTATGGACATGGGCATTATTCTTTTTCTCTGAGTGTCTCTCTTTGAGTAAGGGGCTGAGTTATGTCTACGTATTAAAGAGGACTTAAGTATATTTAAGTGTATTTTGTGTGTCAGTGTGTGGTGTAAGTGTATTAAGTCAGCCTTATGTCATGTTTATATTATATATAGGGCTGTGTGAAGACTTAAGTCTGTATTTCTAAGCTGTAAACATGTATAAGCCATTTGAAAGTGTGTAGGAAGTGTTCTTAAGTCAAGTGAAGCCAATCGATCCATCAGAACAGATTTTCTCGCTGCATAACTACATAAAGTTGCATAAATGCTCTATATATAAAAGCTTATATATATATATGATATATACTATATGGTATATATTATATGGATAAAAGTATATTAGGTCCATAAGAAAAGATTCTAAGCCTGGTAAAGTGTGTGTAAATGGCTTAGAGATTTCAAGACTATTACAGACAGAGATGTACTTAAGGTTGGTCCTCTTCTACAGGTGAGTGGTCCCTTAATGTGACACTTAAATTTTTAAGAGACTCTCTCTCTCTCTGTGTATATCTTTAAGGTGTGTGTATATATGTAAGATATATGAGAGATACTACTGACCTGATGATGAATGGAGTGAAGGTGTAGGAGTTCAGCACTGGAATTATGATGATGACCGACGAGGTCCTGAAGACACAATCCAGCAGCATTGCCTTCATTACTACTGGCAGCAGCCGCGGCAGCCACTGCGGCCGCAGACAGGGAATCCATGGCAGAAGAACTGCGTTTTTTGGAGAGTGAGAGAGTGAGCGGGAAAAGGGAAGGCAAAGGGCCACAATAAGTAACGAGGCTTTCGGGAAAATTGGCCGGGCAGGGCAAGGCCGGGTATTACTTAGTTAGACTTAGTGGACTTAGTGGAGGAGGAAGAGAGAGAGAGAGGATTCGGGCACTATATACGGGAAACGGCGGGCGTTGTTGTTAGGCTCTCTCTCTTTCCGCTGCAGGGTAGTAGGAAAGAGAAGGTAGTAATAGCCAGAAGGAAGACGCTACTCCCGATAGTTAAAGAGATAGAAAAATCTGCACAATTTGTAAAGGGAGCGGAAGTTGTTTTAATTTAATCCGGCGAGATCCTGGCACATAATCTGGATTTCCGAAGAGTATGAGAGTGAGCTGTTGCCTGTGAGGAGAGCTGGCTCAAACAGTAATCTCACCCGGCTTTGACTACGATTTAACCTAAGTCCAACCTCTATTCATCATTTTCATGCACATACTCCCAGATAGGCCCACAGCCACCCAACACCACGCAGCCCGCACTCCAACCAACAGGGGGCGGATCCCCAAACTGACTTTCACCAATCTCTAAGCTACTTTTCCACCCGCACCCGCCCACCCGACACCCGAGACACCCGACACACACACTACACCTCTCTCTCTCTCACAGACCAATATTACTAAGCCAAACCAATCTAGAGCAAAAACATGTGAATCTCTACTCAACTCTAACAACTTCAACTCTCTCTACAACAGACAGACACACAGACACAAAACTACAGAAGACAGATACACAATAGAATAGAATACACCGAGCTGCTACACATTTTCTGCACTAATGTAATGTCATGCTAACTCTAATGCTATCTCGACTCGACGAAGCCTCTTTCTCTCTCTCTCTCTTCTCGTTTCATGTCCATCCACTACAACTAAACTTAAGTAAACTAGCTAAACTTAACTAAACTCTTCAGCCAACACAATAGACAGACAGACAAACATCAGACACACGACACAGGCACAACTCACCCAAACAAAACACAAACATTCACTTTCCTCTCTCTCTCTCTCTCTCTGTCGGACAAGACATGCTACTCTATATACTAGTCATTAGTATAGAGAAATTATAACACTCATATACATACATAATAGAGAACAGCAAAATATTCCAGACTCTAAAATGATGTTTTAGACAGAGACTACTTTAATGCAATCCTCTTCAATGTTGCATATCATAAACCCTTCTTCCCTTTTTGTTTACTCACTACTTATTCAACTCATTCGGATTCTATTGTTGAAATAAAGCCCCTGCTGATATTATTACAATGACATAATACACTATTTTTCGGCTAACTCTAAAACTTGTATAGAAACTATTTTTTATATTGCCAAAATTAACGTATGCTCCCCTAGTACACTATTTTATGATATTATTTAAATACAAACTTAATTGAAATCGTACCCTGATATTTTAAAACTGCTTAAGAAATATTTTAAATCTAAAATATGCATTACATTATTTTGCGGAATTTTGCTCCTGGTATTTTGTATATTTCTCTATGTACACTTAAAATTGATTTGCTAATAAATGGTCGTTAAACTGTAATGATTTTATGTGATACTAAATAAGTGCAATTAACGTCCGGAGATTTTATTTTACGAGTAAATATAGCTCTTTCTGTAACAGAAAAGCCAATAAGCATTGCGCTTTTATTTTATTACATTGTTTTGTAAGTAGGTGGATTCTGTAATTTCGGTCCTTTGTATCATTCCAGTCGACTAACATTCACATTGCCTGCAATAAAGCAATTAATTAGCAATTAAAGCAATAGCAATAGAAATGAGACTTTGATTACATAAGAGATGCCAGGATAGATAAATAGAACAAGAGTATACATAAAACACGAGTAGGTATATAAGTACATATAATACACTAAGGGTCTTCAAAGCATATTTTTAAAAGCAACTTATATAAGTACAAAGTCGAAAAAGTCAAACAACCATTTTTAGATTGCAATTTGAATGTACTACTTATTTCCAGTACTGTTTTTGCTCCAGTCTCATCGAATCTAAAACTTAATATCATGACAAATAAAAATGAGATAAATAAGTGACCGTCGGGGAATAAATTTTTTAAGCATAATTAAATTACGAGCCTAAATCCTCCGTTGTAAAATTTTGATTTTAAATTATTTTGCAATGTAAAATAGACAGATATGAAAAATACGAGTTCATAATTTTACGATATTTCTAAAATTACGTCCCTGAGAAAGAAAAATGAGTTTAAGCTTTAATATTTTTGTGCATGAAATAAGTGCTTAAAATTAAATGTCGACGAGTGACTGCGCCGATTTTTGATTCGTGAAAAAATGCGACTAATAATAAATAAATACGTAGGAAAAGTGACTTATTTTTGGTTGGTTGAAAGGCCCTGCTGAAATAATGCACATAAGAAGATGTTATTGTGTACATGCAGTTAATGTTGTAGATGGTGTTTAGTTTTAAGAACTGTAGGGCTTGAGTGGAGAAGCCAAAAAGGAAGAGAAAGCTAAGTACCTACTTAAATAATAAAGTTTTACAGTTTTGGAGAGAGAGAGAGAGAGGAAAAGAAGAAGGGAGAGCATTATGTGAGTGCCGGGCGAGAAACTTGAGTTTCTGACTCTTTTCTTGTGTACATTTTTGACTTTTCGTGCTTGTCTTGTCGGTAAATAGATCCTACATGGTTGTTGGTAGTTCGTGTGTGTTATTTTGTGGATGCAGATCAGTTCCATTTCAAGAGGCACAATTAGCAGAGAGAGAGCTAGAGAGAGCTAGAGAGAGAAACAAGTTAGTCGTCGCAAGATAAAATTGTGAATTTTCAGAGCGGAGTTTTGCGGAAAAAAGTGTCCAAAAATAGAAAGCAATAAATTTGAGAGCTTAGAGAAAAGACAAGAGGGATTTGGGAATATCCAGAGCGAGTGTACTTCTCTGGAAAATGAACAGGAGAGAGAAGAGAGGAATAAGGCCCGCCCCTTTCCTCCCCGCCGCAACCAATCCCCAACGACTCCACGTTGCCTGGCTACGCTCTATCGACCTCATCTTCCCGACATCCGACGTCCGACCATCCTGAACATCTTTTCTTCCCTTTTATATTAGATCTCTCCACGTATATTCATTCTCCACTTCCTCTCCAGCACGTCTCTTCGTTATCTTCTTGGATGTTAGCAGCAGTGGCTTCCTTCTCTTATTCTCTCTCTTCTTCGGCTTGACTTCTTTTGCCTTTCCCTGCCATCCAGCCATGGCTCATGCCAATGCAACTCATCTTATTGCCCAGTGTTCTGTATTGTCCGGATGAAATTTAAATTTGTCATTTTATCCATCCACTTTGGACAATTTGGACAAAATGGTCATGGATGATTCATTTCATCATTTTATCCGTACACATTGGACATTTTGGACAAAATTGTAATGGATGAAACCCAGGATTGTATATTATCCGGACGAAATTTAAATTTTGTCATTTTATCCAACCACGTCAAACAGTTTGGACAAAATGGTCATGGATGGAACCCAGGAGTGTATATTGTCCCGACGAAATTTAGATTTTGTCATTTTATCCATCCACATTGGGCAATTTGGACAAAATGGTCAAGGATGAAACCCAGGGTTGTATATTGTCTAAATGAATTTAAAATTTTGCCATTTTTTCTATCCACTTTAAACAATTTGGACAAATAGGTCATGGATGAAGCTACGTATGACCTATCCGGCCAATATTACTTCAAAATGAAGGTACCAAAGGTGGAAAAAACCAATTTTGTCCAGTTATGACCAAGCCCATAGGATTTCAATTCCCGAAACCCTGCTTATTGCAAAACTATCTCTCTCTCTCTCTCTAAGGATGCTACACGATAGATAGAAGAAGACAAGGCAAGGGCACCAATTTATTCCCTACTTGTAAAAATGAACACGAGACTTTTTCAACAGCACATTCTACCAAAGACACAGAAAATATCCGGGCACACTTTTATACGCCGATATCTCACCAGTCTTCATCATATGCCCATTCTTCAAAATACTCACACACTCACACACTTTTACACACTATATACACATAGTCTCTATTTAATAAGAACTATATGCTTTATATATATACACGTCCATATACAAAAGTAACTGAAAAAGAACGGACAACAATTATTATTATTAAAATTTTGCATTTAAGAAGATATTGTAATAATTTTTTCCCTTATATAGTCCTTAATATTTAATATTTATAATGTACCATAATAAGCAGAGAGAGCATTTATATTTTCAGAATAAATACATCGGGCATCGGGGTAATTATAAATATTAATATTCATAAATTCATCGACTTAGGTATGTAATAAAAATAGAGTAAATGCAAAAACTGGCCATTTGACACCTATATACACGGTTCTTCATTGCTTTTAAAGGCATTATGTAATCTAAAAGTATTAAATGGCGTGTGAGCTATCTTTTTCTTAACAATAATTACCTCTTTGCAACCTGTTCAATAAAGATTACTATGATAAACTGTAATAATTTTCACCAGCCAACTTTTGTACATAGAAAGTCGGGTGTTACACATTCCTTGCTTTTTTGCGAGGTTTTAAATATTCTTCCACATAAATTAATAATATAGCAATAAATAAGGGTTTTATGCTTGTTAATTGCAGCCTTAAGTGTTTTAAATATAACAAGATCGGTAAAACGATTACGGAATTTTATTTAGTTGTATAATAATTATTTAGCATGGATTTTTTTCAACTGCATATTTTTATATTAATTTATTAGTCTTAAAATATTCTTCCCCATAAAATATTGTGAAATAATAAAGGGCTATATAATTTGTAATTTCAGCCTTAATTTTTTATAGCAAGGCCAGTAAACAATTATGAGGAATTTTATGTAATTATGCAGTATAATAATAATTTAGCATGTTTTTTTTTTAATTGTAGGTTAGTAATAGTCATGAATTGCATTAAGGGTGACAGGGGGTTGTTAATTACTTTTAGATAATAGAGTAAAGTGGCGTAGTGAGAATGAGACAGTTTTGGGGCAGTCCTAGTCGTGCCTGTGTGACTTATTGCAGAATTTCAGTAGTCAAGTTCTTTGTCGAGTGGATTGTGTGTGGCTTGTTTGTGACTTGTGAGTGAGTGTAATGCTTGGTGAGAGTGAGAGTGTAAGTTTAAGTAGTGCAGAGTAGAAGGCGGCGCGGGTAGCTGGTGCGGCGGAGTCTCGACAGGAGCAAGAGAATTCATTTCAGTCGACTCCTTTCAGTTGTAACTTGTAGCCATTTCACATTTGGATGCACTTTATTACCCGGATGTTTTTCGCTTTCGGGCATCGTTAATTCTCTAATTTCAGCGAATTCCGAGGGATTTGCCAATTCATTTGGGAGCTTTCACTTCTATTTACGATTATTATGCACTTCTAAAGACTTTTACTTTCTGCCATACAAACAACTCCCACCACCCCCAACATCCCCGACGACTCTCTCTTTGGATACACCCGGCATAAATATCCCGACATTATTAATGCTGTCATCCCTGCAACATACTATTGTAAATTGTATACATTTTTACAGTGCTTATATATTATAACTTCTTTTTCAGCTATTTTGGAATTTTTGGATCACTGTCTATGCATTCCCTAGCTTTGCATGAAATTCCTGATCCGTTGAATAAATATGGTCCATTTTTTCCATTTCAAGTCTCTCTTTTCCAAAAGTATATTTTTTTTATCATCTGACCGAGTTCAAAACATGTTAAGTTTGTATTCAAAATATGTGATAATTTCCTTTATAGACATCCGCTAATAACTTGAGACGTTAGCGTGAGATTGAAGGGTAAAAAGGGCATAGAGGATTTTATGTGGGTCTAAGCCTCTCCTTCCCAGCCAAAACAGCCAAATTTCTATTTTTCAAATTATGCCTCATAAAAATTGCAATTTTGGATTAAAAATAAGAGCCGAAATTAGCAAACACTCCAGGNAGGGCCATTTCAACTCCAAACATTTCCATCTATTCAGCTAAATTAAACGTTTTCTCGTAATCCCTTTGTCCTTTCTACATTCCTTACGGCCCAATGTGCTTTTGCTGCTTGAAGTTTGCGCGACTCATGCTCAAAGAAATAGTGGATGTCTATATATACTACTCAGCATCAATAATAAAATGTAGTAATGATATGAATATGGAATATGTATAAGAAATATAACATTGCGATGTTAAATGCAAGTGGATCGGGTGACGGGTGTATTTTCGAGTGTACCTTTAACGTATTTATCTATCGGCAGTTGGGCTGTTGCAGTTATCTTTCATTTACGACTGTAGGCTTTTCGTTTGACTTCGACTTTAATCGTCTAAAGCCAGTTAATACGCAGGCTTTGAATTAATACATTTTATGAGTTTCGCTTTAGATAACTATTACGCTCCGGCCAGGCCACACACACATTACACTTTTACACATAACATCATTCCTTGCTCTTCTTTTCTATTATCCATGCATTTTAAGGACGGGGTAGGGCAGGGTCTGGGTCTTATGCTTTCTGGGTCATAGTCCGTCAATTAATATGAAAGACCATGCAAGCTCCATTATGAAAATAAGTGCAATTTTTGCAAACAATTTCTATTAAGTAGTTTGCGGAGCTCAATAGAATTTGTAAAGCTTGTAAAATTAAGAAATTTTCGTTTATAACATTCATAAAAAAATTCAATTCATAAATGTCATATTTAGGGACCATTTATGACATTTACTATAAATTCTAAATTATTTTATGAATGTTATAAACGACTTAATTTCATAAAATTTATTAAAATTTTAGATTTTAGAAAAGTTTAAATAAGTTATTCAATCTACAAATTAAATCTCATTGCCAGTTTTTTGCATATAAAATCCGGATTCTTCTTTTCAGTTCATGTAACAATCTTTGCGTTTTTTCCCGTTTTCCTAACCATGGATAGTGAAATAGTGAATGTGATAATGTGAAACAGATACCTATCTAGTTATTAGTCGTATTATACATACCCAAGCTATGTATTTAAAAAAAAAAGATTATATTATATGCATTAATGCACTCCCTGTATTGACATTTATATTCAAATTATAAATATATTATGAGAGTATGAGAGTACAGATAAATGATATG
The DNA here is from genome assembly GCA_019776505.1 of Tomocerus nigrus. Lineage (NCBI taxonomy): Eukaryota > Metazoa > Arthropoda > Collembola > Entomobryomorpha > Tomoceridae > Tomocerus > Tomocerus nigrus. The sequence goes on from JABASI010006167.1 coordinate 9,566, forward strand.
ATATGATTTTATATTAGCCATGTAAAATCCGTAATAAATATAAGCGAATGCATCAGCATAATATTATTATTATGTGGTGAGTGGAATCTTTTTAAAGGTCAGTTTACCCCTTGCCCTACTCCCGAAATCCAAATGTTTTTGTCATTGACCATAATTGCGAAGAATAGAAAAGAAAGAGCCAACCGAAAATGGATAAATTCTGACTTTGATGACTAAATATGTAAAACGAAAAATCTTTTTGATAAGGGATATTTTTTCAGATCCAACCTTAGCGTATATTATTATTGTTCACATTCTTCTGATGACTTATTGTTACTCCAATTCTGTGTGAATAGTCAGGAATACTCAGGATCTGTTCTCTTCCTCCTAATTATAGAAATAATATTATTACTTTTGCATAGTACAACTTTTATTTTCGATATTTACTACTCTATATAGACAGCCACTATTTCTTTGCGCACGAGTCCCGTTAACTTCAACAAGCAAAAGCACATTGGGGCGTAAGGAATGTAGAAATGACAATGGGATTACGAGAAATAGTTTAATTTAGCTGAATCGATGGAAATGTTTGGGGTTTAAATGGCCCGGGAGTGTTTGCTATTTTTTAACCAAAATTCGAATTTTATGAGGCATATTTTTAAAAATAGAAATTTAGCTGTTTTGGCTGGGAAGGAGAGGCGCCCTTTTCACCTTTCAATCTCACGCTAACGTCTCAGATTAGTGGATGTCTAAAATAAAATATGTATATGATAATATAAATATTTTGTATAAAATATGTAGCTAAAAACACTAAACGGATTAGAGTAGGCGGTATTATATATGTTGAAATAATAAAGTAGCATTCAATAAGTTTTCGCTAAGGATCTGCGGGGATTTCTAAGGATCAATCCAGTCCATTTGTAAAGTGAAAATGATGTGTGCAAACAATTGTAACAGCACTATATATATATATCCAATTTTGCAGCCTTTTCGTCTTCTGACTTCACTCTCCTCGCTTTTATGCGCAATTTTGCATATCTATGAAGTTACACCTAGTTTAACTTCTCAAAAATAAAGTATTGTCCCGACACACAAAAATTAGGGATGGTTCACTGCTCGGTACCTAATTTTCTTTTATTTTTGCTTATAAATCTTAGGAATAAAAGCATTCCATTCCTTCCATTAATTTCATAGCTTAAAAATGTTACGCAAATGTATCATTCATCATATTACCTATACGTCATATTCAGAAATCTATAACATTTCAATTGACATCACATATTTATTTCTAAACAAATACAGAAGGTTTATTTTTAGTAATAAAAATATAATAAATAGGTACACAAATATTTAGTAACTAGGTACTTATTTATGAGTCTATTTGCAAAACATTTGAAACCTCCCCCTCGTGATCACATTTCAAGTTTTTCAGAAAATGCCGATGCATAAATATTGCACTGCTTACATAGACTTACGTGAATTTGTTACTTAAAACTACATAATCCATTCCATGAACATATAAATAATAATATAATTGTCAAAAGTGTTGGTTCACATACACTTACACAAGGCTCATGGACTCTTGTTACCATTAGGCAGCGGAAGAAGGTAACCCCATCCTGGAGTTTTAACTTTTTTCCTACCGTCAACAGAAACGACGATTTTGTCGCCAATAGGA
>JABASI010006168.1:0-11220 GCA_019776505.1 Tomocerus nigrus
CAGCTTTTAATAAGAATCTCCGAATATGGTGTGCAAATACTGTATGGTTATTATTTCAAAAAGGATATTCAGGGGAACAATGCTTAGGTATTCTTGGCATCCTAAAATTCTACTTTAGAACATTTCGAATTCATTTTTCCAACTCTACATTCATATGCATACCTATACACTCTTCCTTTCTAGGAACAGAACGTATGAGTGTTATCAGTCATTCATTACTGAAACTTTTGAAACTTAGTTGCGAGTTACACACAGCTACTGACAATTATATTGAATAGCATTAGTGTAAGCTGTATACTATTCAAATAAGATTATACTTCATACCCAATGGTGGATTCATATGGAAGTGTAGATGCAATGTTTCATATCCAATTCCAACTGTGTTGTTAGCTGGAATGCTCGAATCCACAGCTTACACAATTAGCACAAAGCAGACTTTAATAAACCGAAAATAGGTAAACATCACAAAAACCTAAATCTCAAGTGTCCTAGTTTGTTCAATACTGCAATTCCCTACAATACAGCGACATTTCAATCAGAATTTGTTAGTTGTATGGTATGTCAAAAGACTATGAGAATATGAATGCTATTCTTTATTCTCCTATTTGTTAATTGTAAATCATTGGTAGGTACGTATATTACATATATTACTTATTATTATATTATATTATGCCTAAACACTTTGCTTTGTAGATCATTCTAAGAATTTAATACTCCGCTGACGACACTTATTACGTAGATAGGTAGATGTGCATTACATCATAAGAATCATAACTATGTTGATATCCTTTTGAGTCAGGATTATTTCCGATGAATGAGAACAGGATATTATCAAGATTCCGAGCTTATTCACCTTGTTAGTTATTGAATTTATGTTTGAATTTATGAAAGAGCAACAAACCTACCTTTGGTACTTTCTTTTTAGGAAGGAACCTATTTAGTTTACACCAAAGTATTTTGATTTGCTCTCCAGCGAGACACACAATTCTATCTTTATCAGGTTTCACTTTCTTCCTGATAGAAAGATGTATTGTTGTGTATTGCTGTAGGTCTTCCCAGCGAGAGTATTTATTTAGTCATTCCATATTTGATATATTTCTATGTATATCTGCCTGTATGTATTCTGTCTTTTGTATTATATACTTAGTTTGTAAGGGATATCAAATGTATTTAGAGAATTTTACGCAGAGATGAATCGCTGAATGTGAGGCTGATTGTCTGCCTGCCTTTACTTGTCTAGTTTTGTCAATGTTCGTGACGGATTCAACAGCCCTGTTATTTTATATAGTGTTGGCGATTTTTCAATGTCTGTCAATGTAAAGTCAGACAAGAACCATTGAGTCAATAGCCACACAGTAAGATAGATTCGACATGTCGCCCTATAAACAGGAACATTATATATATCTTAAGAATGTTTATCCAGTTTCCAACCAAGTGGGCATATTCATCACGCATTTGTCGAAGTGGTGTACAGAGAGTGAAATCAAAGTTGTTAGCATTGGGATTTTCGTTGTGTCGTTGTGTGATGTCGTTGTTGATTCCCGCACCCGAAGCATTTACACTTTAAGACAGACAAGTGGAGGATGTTTTGTGGCAATGAGTTGTTCTGACGCGGAAGTAAGGCTGGCTGAGAGCAAAGTATGTTGCTGCTCTAAAAGTTTTATCAGCTCTGCCAACTATGCATGTATGTAATCTATCTTGCTAATCGTTTTTCTGGCCGAGTCCATTGATAAAAAGCTCTGCTTGCTTACATTTACATTTACATCACAAAACAAGGGAGAAACTAAACCAAGAAATGCCAAGCCTTCTTCCCTATACTCAACTATAGTAGTAAATAGGTACGTAAGCAAAATTAAGGCATGCTTCGCATGCGATCTTATGTGTAAGAAAACATTCAGTTGGACTTACACTCAACCGAAGAGAAGTTGCATCCATTACTTCAGTTGAGTAGACGGCAACCGGCAAAACAACTGCTCCTCTTTTTCTCTCTTTTCTTCATCAGACTTAGCTGACTTGACTTTCCTTACTGCGAACAAATTAATTACAGCTTTTCGGGTTTCGAGACAAGTAAACTTCCCTTATGTACGTTCATAATAAGTAAAGCCTCTTTAATTGTACTTATGCGTATGGACCGGGATTATCTATTGATATTTATTATTACTCTTCATTACATCACAAAATGTATGTGCATCTCGTTATCTCGCATTGTCCTCCATAATTCAATTGATGGATGAATCCAATTTTCCATAAATCTTTCTCTGGCTTAATTTCCTTTTCTGTTGGGCTCATTGTTGTTTGTATGCGTTGATGATATGATGTCTAGAGCCATGATAATTACATAAATATTCAGTTGTTTCATTTATAAAGGTTTCTGTAGAGGGAGAAGGTAAGATGTAAGATTTATTTTGGCGAAAGTGTTAAGTAAAAGTACTTAATGAAATAAATCAAGCAGTCAGTTCTTGCTTCTTAGGATAGCTCCTAATTTATTCCAAGAGATTAAATCTCTACTAATTTAGAAGCTTTGGAAAGAATTCGTGATCAACTCCCATGCGAAAAGATTAGGTTTCACACAATCACTTCCTTAATCATTGTCACTCGCTTTGTCTCTCGATTAACTTGGCAAATAATTAATCCAAGGCTTAAATCTAAATTCCAAAGACTGATAGGGAGAGCTAGATAGAAATTCGCCACTTTAACAACCAGGATTAATTACTTTGAAAATAGGGAATTCATCCTCTTTCAACTTATATAATGCTAACAACTTATAATGCTGAGCTATTCATACACAATAGTAATTCAATCATTAACAGGAGGAAGATTTTTTTTTTATATTCTACAAAGTCCACATTTAAAACAGATTGCCTGTAGCTAAAATTAGTAAAGCAAAAAGCAATTCCCGTTTATATCGCTAATAAAAATATAATAGTGCATTGCATGATATATGTGGTCTGTGAATCTGTGTCAGATCTTCGTATAGGGATATTGAAAGCTGGTGTATTTTTAGTAGCACTTACGTGTTCAAAGAAGATGCGCCAAACAATAGTTCCATAATCATTACGAGTAATCAAATAGCGTGTTTATTTCATGGATTCGTTAGTTCCTTAAATATTACATGTATATTTATGTCTGGGAGATAATAAGGAATGTGATAGTGGAGGCATAGAACATGTAGAAAGTGGAGTGTAATAATATGGTAGATAAATCAGAAAGGAGGGGAGCAGCAGTGGAGTGAGATGAGCCAAATCATAAGTCGGAGTGCGTGAAATAAAAGGCTGCTCAAAGTGTGGGTGGCATATAATCTGAAATCTGGTATCCAACTGTAGTGAAATGGTTGGCTGCTGAGCTGGTGAGTAGATGCGGTACTCATGGCTTAAGTATTATTAATTCATCTCGCCTTTAATCTCTACACTTATAGCACTTGGCTGTCTCTTCCAGTTCCGTTCGAGCTTTTCTCAACTTATACGCACGGGTAGTTTTCTCAGTGGATTTTCATTCGGATTTCATCCAACTGCACTAAACAGCACTTCACAACTCAATCTACATGTACGTTGACGATTGACGACTCAACTGATTGTGAGTCATCTCACTAAGATAAGTGGAGTACCATTATAAAATATTTCAAAAACATTGCTTCCCTGTTTCCGTATTTGCTGATACTACCTAAAACTTGTAAAAACAACTTACATCAACCTTTTCTTCACACCAATAGTACACAGGTATATTATTATGCATGGTGTGGCTAAAAGTTAGTGGTTGACTAGGTCGCATCTCTGAATATGAATATGAATATTAATGAAACGATTCCGGTTCATCACTCATATTACAACACTAGAAAATTATTTCAAGACAAAAGATTATGAATATAGGTTAAGCTTTAGTTTTTAGTGATGCGATTTCTTTGACTGTTTAAATGATTATGATTTTTTAATTTTTTGCTGGTAAACTTTCTCACTCATTCTTTCTCCTACGAAAAGCAACCTTTATACGGAGAAAATGTAACTTGTATTTATTAGTACCGGATTACTTGTTTTGATTAATAATGAGACTAATTAATGTTGATTTATCACTGTAAAAATTAATAGCAGTAAACTTGATACCCTTATTATTTTAGACGGGAAGGGTCGGGTGGAATGTGGTCTGGACAGACTAATACGTAACAGGTATCTGCAACCCTGTTATTAATTTTATTTATTTCTATTTAGGTATTGAATGTGTGTAAATGTAAGTTATAAATACAGCACCTACATATACTAGCTTGATACTAAGCATTTTTAGATATATTTTCATAATGGTATGCATTGAGGACTAGGTATTTGCCTAACCAAGATTTTCTATGTTTCTGTATGAATGAATGGTGGGGGTAGTGGTTGCTTTACAGTCGGTTAATACCTCTAACGCCATGAGTGAGTGAGCATGATTAATTGCCCATTTACCGCACTCATCACCACCAAGCTCACTGACAGTGACAAGCAGACCAACCAAACGAGGATTCTACTAAATGTCTTTGAGACATCTTTATAAGTCATAAATTATTTAGCTGCTGAGTCGGGTCTATTATATTTGACTTTTGAAAGTCTGAGCTTAAATGAGTATGATTTAAAACATTATGTCTACCAGGCATGCTTTTGCTCAATCAGGAGTTAAGGAGTAGGCGTATGTTATTTGTTCTGCGGTTCAAAACTTCAAACTATTAGAGTACAGATGAATACCTACATATTTACACATTCAGCCATTAACAAGAAAAATCGTTTAGAGAAAGCTATGCAACCCGGAATACTTGTGGAGTAATTATTATCTACGTATACAGCTTCGCTTATTTAATTAAAGACTCATATTTGTTTAGGTATGAGATGCAGCCATCAAAGTTCTGACGCTGTAGAAAATTGTGTGCCTCTTTTAATTATGCGACATGTTTATCTCGGAAACTGTTAACATAACAGTTTGTGCTAAATGTGTCTGAATCTAATATTATCAGACTCAAATGAAAATAAACAGTTACCTACGAAGGAAAAGATCAAGGATTATCTGAAATTATCTGTTTTGCTCTTCACGATCAATTATCTACAGTTGTAGGTCCGTATTCCAGATTCGTTCGTCTGTGGGAAGAACTGATTTTGAATTGAGTAAACTATCTGCATTTGTTGATGGGCCCTGTAAAGTCAACAAACTTTGAAGAAGTTGAGATGAAAACACTATCAATAAGTTGAGTCTGTTGACAAATGAATGCAAAATGCACTACACACAACAGTTACTGCTAAGGTAAACATAAACCAAGGCTAAGAAGTACATGGACACAGTTAGACACGTACATAGCTAAAAGATCTGCATTGGGTAGGGATAACTTATTTACTGTAGTCCTTCAATGTTCTCGTGTGATTTTTATTGTGCTGGAAAATCAAAACTTCGTGAAGAGCACACACAGTAGACGTAGCTAAATCAAAAAAACAGCAAACAGTTTTAATAGCCTTTTCTTTGATAAAACATCTATAGTACATTTAGTGGAAAGAGCAAACATTTCTCTGTGTAGTCAAGATGGGTTTCAGAACTTAGAAAAGGAGTAGATATAAATGACCTACATACATGCAAGTATATATAAAATAGGCGCCTAGTGACTTTGAAAATTTCCCTGGTGTCCTTTTGTATGTGATTTACTGGGAAATGTCAATATTTATCTTAAAATGCCTGAGAACGGCGAATAAACATGGTACAAGTGATAGCAATTTGCGAATCTTATAAGATATTCATTTGACTTGACTTATTTTTATGTATCTACGGAAGTTTGTTTTCCATGCATCAATGAATGTGAAAGATAGGATGGTTAAAGTTAAAATTAGAGGAGGAGATTAATAAGCCGAGCAAGTGTATAAACGAAGCCGAAATATTTCAATTCGTTAAGAATATCAAAAATGTAGCAACTATCCAATCCAATTTACTTTCTCCGCAGCTGAAATGTGTAAATAGTAGGAGCTATGTAAATGAAAGAAATACGAGATTGCGAGATGTAGTATATGTGTAGAAGATCTAAAGGAAGTCTATTTATAATTATTCTGTTCAAGAGCAAATGCAACTTTATTGCTCTCTCATTGTGTTCATGGTGTACTTCAAACATTTCCAAATTACTTTTCCTTCGTTCCACATATTAAAATTTAGAGTTGCCCTTTGCCTTCCGTTGTAGATTCCAGTTGTTTAACGAGCACATACTCATCCTGATGACGTAAATACTGTTAAAATATATTGTGTCACTATATTTTTGCGTTTATATATTACTACATAGACAAAATAACAGTCCTTCATAGAGGAATATTGCATTCATATTATTTGTAGTCACCATGCAGCATACACGAATAGTGAGGAATAATAATCTCGAATGCCATGTGATTTGGAAAAGAACATTCCGACGACAATTTTTTCCTCCTCTTAAAAGTGAAAACTATGTTCAGCTGTCTGGGATGTTGTCGCTTTGAACTGAACTCGCTTTGTCTGTGTCCCTTCTTCTTCTTCTATTTATTACTTTGTTAGGTGTATTGTGTGTTTCTCTATATTTATGCACAATGTACTTTGACTTTACTTTTGTACTTTTGTAGTGTAGTAGTAGCACCTATAACAATTGTACGCACTAATGCTTAAAAGTCAATAACATGGTGCACAATCCACTAAATAAGCAGATATAGAGACTATTTCATCGGAGCAAGGTACATTCGTCTTCGTCTGTGAGTCGTAATGTGGAAAGATAGACAGGCTGAACTGAAAACAACAGGATGCATTGTGTCCTAGCGAAAATATATTTTAATTTTCTCGAGAAAAGTATTCCTTTGAACACAGTAGTGTCTGTCTAGGATGGATATAAATAAAAGTATTCTTGATTCGCGAACTATTTGCTACACGTGTTGGATTCAGAATAAATTCTTGACTACTCACATTCACACTTTGCTATATTACAGGAGATACGATCAAACATCTTTGCTATAGAGCGAGAAGGAATAGGACATCATCAGTAAAAAGCATTTGCTAGAAATCATCATGTTTTCTTGTGCTGCTGTGTGATGAAATTCAATATGTCTGCGGTCTAATATTCAATTGCATTTTAGGAGATCATGAGAAGTTATTCATCTTCTTTTACTACGCTAACTTACGTAACGTTACGCTATGTTACAGGTTTACTATTTGTAACTAATATTATTATTGCCATCCTTTTGGTACAATGTCCTTAATGTGTGTGCACTCTTGGAGCTTAAACAGTATAAAGAAGGATTATCCATTTATTTGTGTATTCCGTGTACATAATATGCATGTTTTTTCAGCGTAGTTTATGAGAAGACGTGTTTGTTTCGTAGTTAGTCGATTCGTTTTCGTCTTGTCTGGTGTGGCTTTGACTTGGCATGGCTTGTATGCATTCGAAGCAGACGAACTTCGTGAGATGCTGCTGTTGTTTTGTTTGTAAAGTTTGTAGGCATCCTATCCCACGCTGTGTCGGGTTGTGGCGTGCGATATTTCATGCTCCTGAATACTTTATATCCGTTTCTATCTTTATAGAAGCAGTGATGCTTGATTTGGCTATCAAGATTACTCACACTTTTATACAAGCTCACTTGGCTACCCTACCCTCATCTCAAACTGTCTAAAGTGCATTCATTTTTTAAGTTATTCAACTTTACCATAAGTTATGGCACATATTCCCTTCACCGCTGAATATCTTTTCCCTAAAGCTTTCCACCAAATCCTTTTCCTGACTTTATAGCCTATTTCTTCCTGCCTCATACATAGCTTACGCTACAGACAACTTTAACAAGGCTAGATAAATAATCCATCTATAATGTTGCTATTAAAAGATATTTGTTAGGTTTTAGCCAAGTTAATGTAACGTTACCCTAATGACTTGTTTGTTTTTCGTTTGTCACGTTTATATCTATCCAGCAACATTAAATGACATAGATTAATGAACTTAGCTAACGAAAAATTAACAGTCTACCCAAGTCCATTTCTCTCTTAATAATCTGTCACCAATCTCATCCACTTAATTATCATTGTTGATAACCTAAACTAATGGTTAGGAAACTGATTATCCAGACTCATTGCTCTACTCTGTCTCACTATACTTTTACATCGGAGTCAAATAAATTATCATGCTAGGTATTTCATTTGAAGCAGTTTTCGAGTCTTGGGACACATTTTTTACCGTCTTTTATTTGTAACCGTTATACATAAAAGAATACTAGCCTGAGTTTTAAAGACACTTTCAACGGAATTAGTTCTAAGGACACATTACAACATATCAACTTTTATGGAGCAGCTAAAATACTTAATTGTCTAATTTTGTCCTGAAGTTCTAATTACTTCTGATATTTTTGCGTTTGAAATGTGACTCAGGATCCCCGCACTCATCTGACAGCAGGCACTATGGTAGTATAACTTGCAGTAGATACGGCGTTAATTAATGATCACCTGCCTTCAGGTATATACTAGAAGGCCACTGCATGAGTGGGTGGCATTAGTACCTAATTCGTGTTCACATTACGTAAAACATTATGCAATTAATTAGAATGAAGAAAGAGCCAAAGCTACGCCCACATTATAATAGCAACATGGAGATATTCACTGGGTTATTTACTTACGACTTCTTATTAAAATAGATCAAGATGCAAATACTTTGCAATGTATTTCGAATAGGATACCTGGAAAAGTGTTTTAAGTTAATCTAATGACCTGTATTTTTCGCCACGTCCACTGGTAGGTTGCCTCTTATTCACATTAAAAACATGCCTTTCATCATATGGACAGAATGGAGAAAAATGTGCAGTTATGCAAATTAAATACGCTTAGCAAAATTGTTTGACGTATAAAACCTCTTCAATTTGATCGCAGCAATTCTTAGAATTCGGAGTCGTAAGGTTTGAGGGACAATAAAAGGAAATTCTTAGAATAACATTCTCTGCCTGGAATTCCAACAAAACTAAATAATCATTAATCCTAAGAGTAGGAGGAATGCTGTAAATTGATACAACCAACTGATTGAATAGAAAGTGTAAGGGAATAGGGAATGCCAGGGATGCTGAATGAAGAGTAATTTGAGACAGCGTGATAATGTCATACCAAAGAATCTTCACTCTTCTTTTCCTGCAAGGCAGAGTGCGAGTGTCTCCTCCTTCACCGTAAGAATGCCTTCTCCAAATGCTCAATCTTGCTCTTGTCTACTTAACGTAGATAAAATCAGACATGCGATCAGATTAAAACTGTAAAGCCACATTTTCTGTTGGCTGATTGGTTAATACATACTTTAATACTTTCAATATTTAATTTAAGTATTTACATAAAATNTCTTGCTCTTGTCTACTTAACGTAGATAAAATCAGACATGCGATCAGATTAAAACTGTAAAGCCACATTTTCTGTTGGCTGATTGGTTAATACATACTTTAATACTTTCAATATTTAATTTAAGTATTTACATAAAATAAATAGACAAAAGTTTTTTTTTTGTGTTGAAAAATACATTACTCTTAATACGCTAGAATAACTATAAAAAGTTTGGAATCTATTCTATAAAAAATTCGGGTTTCACTTAACTCAAGTTTCCAGATATTTCTGGATTTCAGACATGTGAGAGAGATTTTCGCGTTTATTTTAAGTTGAGTATGCTGTGAAGTCGGAAGAAAAGAGTGATATAGGAACTAGTATATGGATTGGATAAAAGTGAGTAATTCTTTTGACCTAAAAGTGAAACGTGATGGTTTAAATGCAAGAAGAATAGTTTACTATGTCAGTTCTCAAAAGGGGCCACTGGGAGATAAATATTTTGATAAAATTAGCTAGGTACCTGCAAGTATCTAATTATAGATTAACTGAACTGAAGTAACACAGTTTTCGAAGTTTTTGTTTTAGTAAGCAGGTGTTATCGCTGCGATGTAGGTTTGCGAATTGGCTTATTTGTACAAAGGCAGTTAAAATAATTTAATTTGTCTCGATCCCAGAATAAGGTCTATTGTGCGTGTGAATTAATGACTAGGTGTAAATAGTAAATGTTATGTGCTAGTGAGGAATTCCATGGTGTATTGCTTTTCCTGAATTCGTAGAATGCTAAATCTACCTTGGCTCTCTTTACTTCCTCATTTCATTCTACTTGTCACTCAACATTTCCTTTTAATGCTCTTTTTGATTCTCATTGATAGAGACACTTGTAACTCCCAACAAATATTCCACTTTGTAAATAAAGCAAGTTATATAGCATTCTTTTCTTGTTTTCATGCATTAACTATGACCATCCTATAGTTTCTTTTGTACTGTCACATCTAGTTTTCATGAATAACTGGGTAGATTTCAGTCATCGCGTGGATTTGGATTTAGCACACTACGGATTGCAGCGACTCATAAAGAGATTGGGTTTACATTTTAATAATGAATACTCCACACTTACAACTACTAGGTAATAAACTCCAGATTCCGTGACTGAGTTTGTAAATCCCCAGAGGAATTCATTCAAACAGTGAGATTATTTTGTTGCTCATTCTTGCGAAACTAAATTAATTTTGCCTAGTGCAATTATTTAGGCGCAACTATATTTCTATTTCATACAGCTACTTACCCAATAAATCCAAAATTCAATAAAGAAAATATCTTATTTACGTTTCGCTGATTCCTTGATGAGATCAGACAGAATATCCGTTGGGTATTCATCCGTATCCCATTGAGATTCAGCTGTATGAATTCTATTCTTTAATAAACAGGATCCATTTGTTGAATACTAGCACAGCAACTAAAGAAACGAACTAATTAATTTACGGCTCGTTCACATTCAAATTCCCTCTCTTAGCACTTATTACTGATACATATAGGATTTTTTGTGTCAGACAATAATAATGGCTCTCATTCAGTGCAACCGTTATTTTCAGGATGCATACAGACAACAGATACACTGAAAAGTAGAACTTGTACTGGTTGAAAAACGTCGTTATAAATAGTGCAATGCTTTTTTACATGGTAGTATTATTATATTGATGCCTTAGCCATCGTCCTTGTTCTTGAAACAATATTTATTTACCCTAGGAACTTATCGTACTGAGAAAGCGATGGGGCTAGCTGTATTCTGTATTATATAGAAGCTAGTTATGACGGGCAAATGTTAAATACTACTGCATTTGCAAGCATAGCTGCCAATGGCAAAGTAATACTGCTGCATTTATTTACTTATTGTTAGTAGTTCACGTTCCTGTTCACTATGTCTGC
>JABASI010006169.1:0-11219 GCA_019776505.1 Tomocerus nigrus
TAAAACATTAATTCAACTTCTGACTTCGTTAACACCGAACCTGACACCTACAACCAACAACCTAACCCCCTGACACATTAATTTTGAATAGCATTTACAATCAATTTCAATTAAAGGTACACATACGGGAATAAGGAAACAACAAAAAAAAAAAGAAAACAGATGACAGAGAGCATCAGTGACAAGGTGACAACTGGCAAGACAGGTGGCAAACTTGGCAAGTAGAAGTCAAGTAAAGAGAAGAGAAACCAGTCTTTAACTTCGCACTCAACTATCATTCATTACTATTATTTATATTATTTTATTGTTATGTTATACATTGTACATTGACTATACAATACAAGTTATACACAACTAATATGCCTCATTCATTGTTCATGCTAAAGAAGATACAAAAAAGAAAGTTAAAAGTTTGCTCCTATCACGCTAATCACAGATCAGCCAGCTACAATATTGAATATCAGCTGTTTTGTGTTTAGTTATTTATTACCAAAATTATAACATTATTTTAATTAATATGCGGTAACTACCGTCAATCATTCATAAATGTCCAAACTATTTCACATAGCGAATTTACAATGACAAGTGTGACAAATGTCCATAGACAATAGAAATGATTAAACTGCAATAGGAAAGTGGATTTTCTTACTTCAGGAAGTATGTGGACTAAAGAAGTAGCAATGAGTATGCCGCCTCCGTAAGAGAGAATCAGTGACAATGCGAACCGGGGGAAGGCAGAAAATACCCGAAATGCCGGAAGTAGACCACAGAGAAGTGACCCGGCAAAGATTATTGCGATTGACACACATTTTGCTACGACTACGTCCGACATTAAGCACGTTTTTCAATTGTGCACACGGAACTACTCTTTTTCAGCTCGTCTCCCTTCTCCTGAGTTGTTTGTGTTACTTGTCCGTGTGAAAGTGTGAATTGTGTAATTGTGCACTCTTATTCACTGCTTTTCCTCTGCCTTTAGCTATGATCGTTTGTTATGCTCATTGTTTTGTTGAACTTTTGGAGGGCTGATGAGTGTTCAGTACTCCGTCTTTCTTCCTCTGGCAATCTTGGAAGTTGGATTGGAAATGATGCGATAATGGAATGGAAGAATCAAACACATTCAAAAACACACACATTCAACTTGACTTGACTGCAAAATACTGGCTAGCCTATACCTACTGTGTATTGCTAATGCTCAATACTTACCTATACTGTTCCTGGTACCTACGTACACCACGTGTATGTATGTCCACAAACGCTGCTGCGCTGCGCTCCTGCCTGCTGCCGCCTGCTACTACTAGTAGTGCAGTGCTATGATGATGTGATGAACGCCAATACTGCAGAGCAGAATACGCTAGTCGTCGTCGTCAGTGCCTAACAATACACAAACGCGTACTTTACTTTTACTACACCACAACGCAACACATGACAACATTTCCAACTCCAACTACTATTCGCTCTCTCTCACTGCAATAATAAATCTGACTCCCGCACAGTAGATAGTTGATAATGATGATGATGGTAAAGCACATACCTAACTATGGTTAATACGGCAAAGTAAAAGATAGGGTAGCATTAGCATGTAGTAGTTTATACTTTATAGTTAGTTAAAGTTTTTAAATAGTAGGAGCAGAGGTTTCTTCTGTCTCCTTGTGTCTTGTAGGTAGGTACTTGTACTAATATGTACTATGTAAGTACTGCTATGTTGCTGCTGGTACCGTGTGGTACCAAACCCTAGGGTATCATCACACGGGGCACATCTAGTAAACGCGAAAATATTACTTAGGTAATCGATCTTAAACAAACGTTTTACATCTACACGTACCACCTAACCTTCTTGTAGTTGAAAGGAACGTTCAGTTATAACGTTTGCTTTGAGGCTGGAAAAGAAGCCAATTGGCAAAATACCATTTATTTGGAAACGTACGCATTTGTGCGTTTGGCACTTTTGACTTTTGGCACTTTGGAACTTGTTGAGTGCCAATTGGCACTTTTGTTTTGGCACTTTTATCCGGTCACCATGGCAGCAATGCTGCAATATGAAACGTGCCACTGCCAGTGCCAACATGTCGTTTCCGTTTTAGTGAATCTCATGTTTTCCTCCTAGTAATCCGCCAGAGGTATTCCCTGAGTGAGGTAATGAGTATCTCATTATATTTCCTCAGCACTGCCGATCCCATTTTTACATACCCCCAGAACCATTTTTAAAATTTTGTCTGGAATTTATGAAAAAATGACAAGAAATTAATCACTTATAGCTGTTAACTTGGAGTGTCTGTCAGTCTGTCAATAAAGTATACATTACATAACATTATATAAGTACAGGGATGTCCCCCTAACGCTTTCACCATGTAAATGATTTTTCTCTTTTGACGCCTAAAACGTGGTATGCTACTTTCACTTATATTTGTCCTTCTTAATTTTGAGTCTGTCCTGTCTGCAATTGCAATTTCTGTGCAAAATGGATGTCTCCGACCGAATTCTTGGGCAACTTTTCTGGCCGACATGTGCCCACTTAAACGTACAATTTCAGTTCGTTCTTGAATAGAGAGCCTTATTTTGCACAAAAATTGTAATTGAAGACATAGGACAGACTCAAAATTAATAAGGATAAATAAAAGTGAAAGTAGCGTACGGCGTTTAGGCGTCAATAGAGAAAAATCATTTACATGGCGAAAGCGGTATGGGGACTTATAATTGGGCATCCCTGTATATTATGTACAATAGTCAGACAGTGTAATATCACGCACGTTTAGTGCCGAAGCGTTTAGTTAGGCCTGAAATAAGAAATGTCATTTTTATACTTCAAGGAGAAAGTTGCAGTAGGAAGCCCTAACTCCCCATAAAATGTATATAGGTAGATATATATAAACTGCTGCTGCTTTGAGCCATAACAGAACTCGAGCGAATGTCAATTCATATTTTTCAGATGCCAGTTTGCAAACAGTGTGGGGTGATTACGCAAATGATTTTGCCATAATTATTATGCTTCATTTTCTAAGGTATAAAATAGAGGTGTTCGAGACTCAAGACCCCTTATAGTCTTACACCTTAAAAGAAAAGGCACGTTGACTTTGGTTTTAATTGTCCTTGTCAGAGCGGTGCGGTCGTGAAAGAGTCGAATTTTATGGGCATACCCTCCCACTTTCACTAGACGATCGCGATCTATAAATCCATAATGCTATTAATACTCCGGTAACAGCTCGCTTGGAAATCCGACCTAGGTATCTAATCGTTCAAGAACGTTTCTTTCATATAAAGAAAAGTGGACGTTTTAAACTTTCATATGTGTGGGTGCTTGCTCAAAATTACGAATGATGCTCCTAATTTTAATTTTAGCCCATAAAATACATAATCAAAAAACATTCATTAACATTTCTAACGTTGGTTTAACTTTATTGTAAGCTTTGGTCTCGTCGGAACCCGGAGATATAAATTTACTTATTTGGATATCATATTATTTATAATATACGTTGTTCATAATAGTTAGTAAAAGTCACTCGCACATCATTCCGGTTAACTAAGTAATCACGTACATTATTATAATCACTGTACACTGATTAGTGTGATTAGATTACTGACGTAGAAATACTATAATTTTTGCCAAATTCATGTAGGCAATTTTGAGTTTGACGATAATCTTTTACGTAATTCTTACAAAAGTGACGAAATAAATTGAGAATCACTAAGGGGAGAGCGTCCCAAAAATCAGAATAGCCGTCATCGAAAGATCAGCCTGTGGCGAAACAGTCATTTTTACAATTTGCAGATATAGTATACAATGCATGCATTTTACGAAAATTCATGTTCCGTTTCAGAGGTTGTCTAACAGACCGGTATAACCAGCCAGTCAGAGTCAACTCAGTCAACCTGTTCAGCCAGATTAAGACTTATGAGACTGCGAGAACAAATAAATATGATTTTATAACAAAAACTCAAACATAGGTAATCGTGTATTTTGTTACGCATTTACCATTATGTGGTTCTATCTTCTATCTAAGTAATGAAAACTTTTTTAATTGAAACAACTTTTGGTAATAAGTTTGGGTTTTCGTTTTTTACATTGATTTATATTATAACTTATAAGATAACGTAAATGTTGTAAATCAGCATTTCAGCATTTCGTCCATAAAATCAAATTATGTTGCAGGGACCATTTTAACCATAGGATTTATTTGCGGTATCACACTTGCAATGGTACTGATAATTCCCAATAACCCTATTGTTCCAGGACTTAA
The DNA here is from genome assembly GCA_019776505.1 of Tomocerus nigrus. Classification (NCBI taxonomy): domain Eukaryota; kingdom Metazoa; phylum Arthropoda; class Collembola; order Entomobryomorpha; family Tomoceridae; genus Tomocerus; species Tomocerus nigrus. Next base: position 4,236 of record JABASI010006169.1, read on the forward strand.
TTTAACGAAGCCTAAAGAATTCAACGGAATAAATAAATCGCACACATTTTTTAAGGAATCCACTGCGACATCAGCATGATCTTTTACACACTTAGAGGCTAGTTTAGCTGTTCCAATGCATTTGACAATGGCTTGATTACCAGAACTGCTTTTGTCTTTCACAGGTTTGGAATAAATGGAATCGTGTTGTTTGGAAGTATATTTGCTTTGACTTCTGACTCGATATTGATACTCTTCTTTGTATATCCTCATAATTTCATACACATCTCGGATCAAACCTAACAGTATAGAATACAGCCAGAATTTTGTGGACGTTTTGTCCCAACTGGTAGAGTCTATCAGTTTTGGAGGCAATAAACCGAGTTTATCTAGACACACTATATGATCCACGAGCATGAACAGTGAGCTTGAAATTCTGGAGAGAGCTGACGTAAATCTGATGAGATGATCAGATACAGTAGACATCACCGGTAAAGCACTGTGCATTGTTTCAAAAAATCGTCCAAATCGTAGCACTGAAATAGGACAAAGTTTGTGATTCATATATTTATACACATAATAATATACCTAATAATAATATTAAGTAAAAATCACAGATTGGCATAGCCTGGTATAAGGTAGTTCAGGTTTCAGTGTCTAGTTTTGAAATGATAACCTATAGCCTATTTATAGGTGTAGATATTACGAAAGAGCCCATGGGCGCATGCAGTTGACTATGTTGCAATGATATCATAAAATCTTTTCCGTTGACAATGTACACTATTAAATATATAGAAATATTTAATTTTACAAATTAAATCCGAAAATTATGTAACATACATCTTCTCATAAGGCCCAAAGATTCGTCCAGTTTCTTAGCCTTCTCGACGCACATGGGTTTCGATCCTCGTTGTTGCAGTGTGTACCAAATTACACGGCTTGAATACTGAACCAGCCTATAAAAATTCACATACTTTTACTTTAAAATCATAATTAATTATCAAACATTTCAATAACTTATTCACTACAAGTATCGAAGTTGAAATGATGTGAAATGAATACTACAAGCTAGCAATGAGCTAACTATAGACCGGTACATATGTTCTATTGCATAGTAAATAACCATAGTCTACATTTTGAAATATGTTACACACAAATAGAAAAAAAATTGAGGTAGACGGAGAAAGTTGCTTTCCTCAAAGTGAAAGTTTTCAATTGTGTTATTAAAAGCAACGGGAAAGCAACTTTCTCTGAGGAAATTGGGTATAATCATTCTACATAATCTACATTGTACAATAAAATTTTAATGCGATTGTGATTTATTTGCACGTAAACAAAACAACCAAGAACAAAAAATATCGTCAACTGCAATTTTACTCCAAACAACAATGCGTTACATTGTAAATTCTTTTTGTGTGACAGTGTGACTAATATTTTGCATACATAGGTACATTAGTGACAATAGTGAGTGAATTGAGTGGAATGTACTATGCATTACTTTACAATTTTGAAAGGGAAAAAATGTTATTCCCAGGTAAATAATAACGTATCGTAGAGAAGCAAAACAATTTATGGACAGTGCCAGTGCCGTGCTTACCGGAAAATTTTATCGCGTCCAGAAGTTTGGTTATTAAATTTTATGAATTCGTCCATTTCGTGAATATTATATTCCAGCAACGCTGATTGATTAGCAGGAAGGCTCCACTTCTACCATATATCTATATATATATATATAATACAATTTGTAAACCTTGTTAAATATAGTCCAAACTACCACAGAGAGATTATGCCCAATGAAGATGCAAAGAACAAGAAATAATTGTTTGGATGGTTATTTGACAACAGAAAGGGTTTCATACTAGCAACTATATACAACTATTGCTTACTACTACTTACTCATTAGTCTAGCAAGATATCCCTTACTAAAAAAAGTGTACATATATTTACAATTTACCATAAATAGTACCGATTATCCCGATTATTGAACTTCTTTTCACCTTCTTGCTTTGTGGCCACCTATACAAATCAGAATTTGCAAATGTTAATATTTAATTCGGGACATAAATTATTTTATCAATCCCAGTGTCTTAAGCATTTGAGCCTACAGAAAAACAAAAATACAGCAATACTGCTTGTTTGTGCCTATCTATAGGAATATTTACTTACCTATTCTAATAATACAGTTTCTTCAAAGCCGAGGAAATATGGACAATTACCGCAATAGTGTTCATGTATATCATACGAGCCTTTTTAACCTTTAGCTAAGGGAGATTTCTATTCTAGTTGGAGAATATGGTATGAAAGCACATAATATTATATATTTCAAGGCTGGCGACCTTTATAGGCCTTTACGTAACTTCATAGTTCACACAGTTCACTGTCAGTGTAATACTTATATCTAAATATAATATTTATTTTGCACATAGAGAGAGAGAACAGAATCAATTTTCCACCTTTTCTGTCGCTGAGCTGAGTACAGAAGAATACAGAGTACAGTTCAGTGTTGTTTATGCACAGCATAGCCATACAGCCAAACAGAGGCGCTGACAGATAAGTACGTATGCTTATTTACACATAGTATGTTATTTTATATTGCGCAAATTGTGATGTGAATCAGATAAAATAAGTTCAAAAGTTCACACTAAACAGTATTTTAATTATTACACAAAAATCTCACAAATGGGAACCCAACGCCAACACCATTAAACCACTATGCTTGCAAGTTGCAACACCACTATGCATGCAACACAACTATGCATATTAACATAATATTATTATATAAATTTAATATGTGCGTAGCTATAGAAGAAAGTCTCTGCTTTCTCTTGATATGCAGTAACTACATACATACCTAAGTAATATTATATTTTATTAATTAATTCCGTTTGTCGAAATATATGCAATTGTTAACACATCTCCTCTTACCTCTATTATCAAAGTTTTGCTACAACGCAATTTGTAGTGTGAGCGAGAGTGGAGTGACATAGTGTAGGTGAAAGAGTTTGGAAGACCACTAGTAAATAATTGTTAGGTATGTAGCCGTCATATAGTAGTAAGAGTAACAGACAACAGAAACAGAGTACCACAGGTAAATACTGACTACTGACTGGGTGCAACTTCCATACAGCTTGAGATTTGAGATGTCTCAGTAAGGCAAACAGCATTTGAAATACCATGCAAATAAAATGAAAAATTCTTTTCGAAAAACGGCCTACAAAGAACAATTTGCAAACTCTTTGAACTGAACTGAAGGTGAAAATGTCCCTTAAGTGTATGCATTTTATGAGGTGTTATCAGATGATGTAAGTATGTAATTTCTAAACTAGGTATCTGAATAGAAAGCTTTGATTAGTAGGTACTGTTCTGGTTCTGTTAGTGTACAGTGTACCTACTTAAATAGTAAAAATCGACCATTAAAACCAAGTGGACATGTTAAATGGGTCACTATGTATATAAATATCTCAAATAATGTGAGTTTTTATGCTTTCCATTATAATATTCCTTTCTCAAAACTTCTTCGCGCCGCATTTACATGGAATTTCAACAACATGCTTATTGCATTGTCCCATGAAAATAGCTAAATAGCAAGCAAATGTACGAGGTGATGTGTCATTCATTAAAACAATCGAATGATTTTTTGGTAATTTTTATATTCATTTATCTGCGTCCGAGGACATAAATACGTGTAACAAACATAAATATAGGTACCTAAAACAATCATGTATTCATGACTTACAAATAGTAATAATTATTCTACAAATTTTAAAAAATTACACAACATAATGAATGAGAAAGGCACAACTTTTCTACAACTTGATTAAAATACGGACAATAACTTGTAATAAACACGTCTACATAAATATAATCGTAAACACAAACAAAAACACTAAAAATCAAGTTTCACACAATACAGATATGTGGGTGTATTATGAATATTTAGCATTTACTTAAATAAATTATTACGATGTAAACATTGAGGAATGAGAAAGAACAGGATCTTGGGATACAGCGATGCTATTAAAGTAAATGAACTTGCAAACATTTCAAACAACCTTAAATCTATCATTGGATCCACGGCACATGACACTCCAGTTCCAGACCAACCAATTAGTAGTTTAAATAATGATTATTCTTATCAAATAAACCGTTACATCTGTATTATACTTATAATTTCAGAGAAAAAAACAATTTTAGGCAAATCATTTGAATCTTTAAAATCAATTTTATCAATCGATGATACTTGCATGATATTAAGTAGTAGGTAAGTTAGATATTCGCTTCATTGTATCTTTTATCACTGCTATATTATACAAATTAAATGCAATAATATTTAATATATCTCTAGACTCTAGCTCTTAATAATATTAACGAATAATTTTATCAAATATATCAGTTGAGCATAAAAATTCAGAGCCTTCCGTCTTTTGTTTCATGTTTTACTATACAAGAATTAAGAACACTGACAAATCATATCGCGTTAACTTAACACTAAATTGCAAAGAGAATACAATCATTACTACCTACACACGCAGTATGCATACATTATAATATGATTACAACTAATTAGGTAATTAAACGTATCTATTGTAAATAATATACATCAATTCAAAAATTCTTTTACTCCTTACAGGCAATGCGAAAATGACAATGATATATAAAAAAAAACATCAAAACACAGCAATAATTCTACAATTAAAATTATTTACAATCTTTACAAAACAGCATACCCTTAGACATTTCATTCATTTGAATTAGCCGACTTGTATATGTATTTAAACACGGCCCAAATCAATAGTAATTCAGTAGAGCTTCTTCACACACATCGACAGTTCTTAATCAATATATCACAGGTAACAACATACCTATGAATACTGCAATCTTAATCAAAGCATTTATTAGGTATAAAATTACAAACCCTATTCTTGAACTACATATTTCAATTTTATCATTAGCGATGCACATGTAATTTAACTGTCAGTTGAAACAGAAAACGGGTTACCTATAATATAATATATATATTATATGCTGAATTTAACTTGGCCATTAGTGTAGGTATATTCCTTACACTAAATACATACAGCGCTGCGCTAGAATTAATTTACAAAGTTCAATTTAAAATACTATTATAATTTCATTTTCAATTGAAAGCTATATGACCAATAAAAAAATTTAGAATCCATATAATCCATATCATATCTATATCATTTACCGCACTGACAAACTATTTATGAATTGATAATCTTTTGTGGTAATTTTAGGAACCATCTCTCTCAAGAATACAATACATTATACAACTCTGTATCTGCATGACTTTGGGTTAAACTGACTGATGATGATGAGGATCAATCAAGGTCAAGTGACCACATATATAGCCAGGCAATTAATTAAATACTGTTAGGCTTAGAACAAATTAAACAACAAATTCTGCCAACCCGACCTAGAAATGATAAAATTGTCCTCATGAATCAATAACGTACAAGTACAAGCCATGTCACAAAAATGATATCCACATGTAAGTAAGACAAATTACAATTTTACAATAGGAACGAAAAGCACACATTTAAATACTCATTTTGCCCAATAGGAATATATAATATGTCCACGGTCATAACTTCGTAGAAGTCAAAAAATAACCGTCATCTTAGTAAATGTAGTAATAATGATAATAATTTAAAACTTATTAATCTGTACATTAAATCCGGCTGATCTAACGTCTATCAACCAACCAACCCATATACAATATACGCACAAACATTTCTATGAAAAAGGGTACCCTATAATTTAAAACTAGGTACTCTTTTTTATGCCAAGCAAAGTATCCAGAGCGTTTGTTTGTAGGAGAATCGAACAGTAGATTGTCTGTAAACATGACAAGAGCTTTCACGTGAGAATATAGGACATGTTAAATTAACTTGTTTTGAGGTTTCAGTATAGACTCAGATTTCTTTCGACAATGGCATAATACATTTCAACACAGTTAGGTGTTTTACTATTTTGTATTTGTGTATAACCTGCCTAATACAGACGATTATGTTCATTGACATGACATACGTACATAAAAGTGTGGTATATAATATATAATATATAGTGATTCACTAATTGGGTTAATTAGTAATTAAATTAGTGTGAGAAACCAACACAGGTCCGATCCCATTCTTTATTAACATCAAAACAGAAGCTACACCTGTCTGTAGGTAAGTAAGTAGTGCACGCTATTTACTAACTACCTCCATAGGTAAAAACTCTGACATATACACCATACAGAGATAGAGCAAATGAAATGGGATATTGATGCTGTCTGCATTTGTGGAAGAATATCTGGCCTGAGAGCTAGAAGATAATTATTAGTGTTATATTATAGAGTGTCAATTTCGACTAATTATCACAAATTGTTGGTAGCAAAGTTCTTAGCTCACATCGAAATGTATTTTTTGTCTTAACTCTTTTAACTTCAGGCCTTCAGGCTATGCTTTTCTGACAGTGGGTTGACAGAACAGAACAGATTGTATCCCAAATGCCATAACTAATTTTGAAACCCAAATTAGTCTATTTCAATGGAAAGGAATCTTGAATTTTATAAAATACTATATAAAGCCTCCATTACACATTTTGCAGCAGACACTAATTCACCAATTACACTCAGATAACAAGGCCCATATTATCAATATTAATTTTTCATACATTATTACACAAGTAAAAACGGATTTGGCTCATTTGCGTTAGCTGAAATTAAAAAATTCTCTGACAAACTAATCCATTAAAAAAGGTTTCATATTTTAGGTGTGAATTGCGCGGCCTAATTCAATGTATTTTTAAATAGTCTTGTTTAGCAAAAATATGTTTGATTGTATTTTAGTTGCAGCCAAAAAAGTTGAAAAAAATTGCCATTGCCAAAGAAAACTCGATTCCATTTGAATTTTTGACATTTACCTGTGAAGGAGACCCTTTCTCGAATCGACAAGGATAATGAAGGAGTCATCCTATCGAAAATCTGAAATGGCCAAA
>JABASI010006170.1:0-11219 GCA_019776505.1 Tomocerus nigrus
AAATTACGAATGCCAAATACCTATTGAATGGTGTATCTGGAGTTCCTATTTAGGGTCCAATTGCCAAATGTGTTCATCCGTACTGAATTACATGCATGTTTCTATTTAGGGCACCAGTGCCCTAAATAGGAACACATGTTCAAAAATATTTTAAAAATACTTTCAATTTTTTTTCCAAAAATGTCACCAGTGATATTTACTTTACTTAGTCTTTTAAACAAAATTTCACTGATTCCTACTAAAAAATTTGGGCTCCAAGAATTTTATTCAATAAAAACCCCTAAAACCGTTCCTATTTAGGGCATTCTACGGTACTAACTTTGATTACTATTTTACTGACGAAGACATCAGTAACTGCATGTAACCTGTTTTAATGTGAAAAAATCTCGTCTAATGGAAAATAGCAGTAAATCATGAATGCGATGAAAATGATGAGATATTTTATATATTTAAGTTTTAAAAATCGGTAGGTAGTACTTACAGGTGACAGGCGTTTCAAGTTTTCAGCAGGTGAATTGATTGGTTAGCTTGCTATGAATATCGAACACGCTAACCTTCAACCTTATAAAGCTTATACTAGGATTTTCAATTTTCATTCATTTCTCCCGAGTGAGTTGATCGATAAAACCAGAAATATGGAATACAAAAATGATGTACTTTAATATTTAAAATAAGTGCTTACCTGCGATGGTGATGATAGGATTCACCCCTAGATTTTGATTTCGTCAATGTCTGCGATTGGGAAATAGAATCAACTGGAGATTCATGACGTCTGCGCTTTCGGTGGCGATAACCAGAGGGTGAGTTTGACCTAGACCTGGTTCTCTCGTAAGAGCTAGCGTTGCGCTTCGTTCTTTTAGCTTTAGGCATCTGAAAATTAAAAAATTAAAAATAAATGAAGGTTGAGAATTCAAGGTTGAAAGTGTTCCGTCCTACGCAGTGAGATTGAAACATCAAAAAAAACATATTTTGAGGTCACAGATAGGTGCAATTGATTACCAGGTACAGTAATAATAGAATCAAAAACAAAAAAACCGTCACAAAGTCCCCTAACCTATGACATAACCTTAAAAACCCTTAAAATAGTACGGCCCACCGGCCCACCCACCGTTACAAATGTAGAATAAATGGTGCCCATCCACACTTAAAAATATATAAAGAAAACAGATGACGTCCTGAACTGATGTCAGACGTGACGATAATTGTTGAGGAATCTCAACAATTGACGATGGCCGAATACAACTGAAGTAAACCAACTGACATTCAACAACCGACACCACAACGCAGAGGCTTAGGCATCAGGAAGAACAAACAGCTTAAAAACAGCAGCCTACAAACACAACGATGATTTGTAGGTAGGACGCTGAGCCCGCTTCAATGGCAAATCAGGTGACTCTGTCTTTAGCGGAGATTGCTCGTTGCGAAAATAGGCTCGCCGCCTCACAATTACAATTACAACTTCACACACATAAGTACTACATAAAATTTTATATGACATACTTACATTATACCTACTGCTACTATACATCTATGCACCTTCCTCAATAAATATATGTACAAATAATAATATTATTTTAAATTCTATTTAGCTAACTAAATAGAATTAATAATCCTTGCATTTTTAATAGAAAAGAAAAATGAGTATAGTAATTTCAAATTCAATACTCTTTGGCAGGCTTCATCTCGCAACCAATTTCTACAATATATGTATCGAAAAAAACGTACCCCAAATCAGTAATCAATTCAGCTGAATCCCAGTTAACACAGGCGACAGTCCAAAAAATGTCAACACTTAGCAGTTGACGATGAAAAAACAAAATACAGCGTATAGAGTCAAGAGAGTAGAGTACAGCTGACAAGCGTGCTTATAAACAGACTACAACGTAAAACCACTTTTATGACCCAATGATGATTTGTATTTCTGCGCTGGACTGGGCTGCTTCAAGTTGCTACTCTCCGCTGAGCGGAGCGTGCTGAATTGTAATTGTTGTTCAAGGTTGGTTGGAGCTGGACAGTTAGAAGAAGAGTAGTATTAAATATAGATATTGTAGTAAAGAATAAGTCAAAGTGAGAATAATAATATCGTATTCATATCGTAAGTAGATCTAGAATCTAGACTGGTCAGTGGATTTGAATGGATATGGAATAATAGTATTATGGATCCAGGATGCAGCCATGCAGCATGCATATGAATTCTAGATGACCAGCTAAATCATAAAATATCCTAGTCACAGGCCAAAAGAGTCCCAATGCCCAATACTTATGTCTCTGTACGAAATAAGGACAAAATAATAGCTGTAAATAATTACATCTATCTGCAAAAGGACGATGTTGGAATCCAATGAAAGCTGCTTTGATAAACTATGTTTATATAAGATGTTAGGAAAATCTGAAATAAATAAATTAAAATTGGAAGCAATTTTATATTCATGAACGAATCTGACTGTTGTATACCTATTATTTGCATAATTTGTTTACGCATAATGGTTTAATCACCAATTCTTCATCTCATGCAAATCTTAATGCAAAGCAATTAAAATACAGAAACAGTTCTATTTATTACACATATGATATCTGTATAAATGAATGTACTTATATTATGTGCATATCACCTTTATAATGGAAAGTCTTCTACACCAACGCAATTCTCTATATAGGACATTTATCAACTATGAGTCTATGAGTTCTCTTTTCGGTGTTTCCAATCTTTAGTTGTTTTAATGTAGATAAATCTAGTCTACTTTATGACTTCATGTTATATGAGACCAAGTATATCAATATGGTAGACACGCTAAAAGCAAATGAAAACATACGATGATACAAAAACATGCGAAGCGTCTCTATTTTAGGTCTTTTTTTATCGACAAAACGGAATATGCCGTCTATAATCATTGCAATACAGTTTTATTGCATTTGCATGAGAATTTTCTTATAACCAAAAGTCACTAAGAGAAAGTAAGGACTACAACTCTACAACATTTATTAACCGCGTATACTGTTGAGTATTAAATATTTGATGAGATAACAGTTACCATTTTCAATTGAAAATTGATACTGCAGCGATGGCAGATAGGTTTGTTCCGACAGATCTTAGTCTGGTGAAATACAACAATCCTGTGCTTGTAACAGTACACGACAAAAAGCGTTTGACTTCGGCGTATTCTCAGGTTGCACAAAATTACGATATTTTATATACAAATATAAAATATTTGATACAATTAATAAAATTTGAAAACATACGATTATATAATTGCATATTGTAATATCCAGTCAAGAAGTAGCAGGGCAGAAACTCCTGGATTTCCTCAGCTTCCTAAGATTCCGGGCTTAAATACACTTTCCAATGTCAATCAAGACGCAGGCCTAGGAAAAAAGGAAACAGAGGAGATTCTGAATACAATCCTTCCACCGAAAGAATGGGAAGATGATGGAAAACTGTGGCGTCAAATGGTTTGCATTCATTACCCTCGATTGTCTCAATACAATCATATAATGATCTCTGTTTTTACTTTGATATTTTCAAGAATCCGTTCTTGGGTTAATGAAAATGGAAACTATTTATGTTTTATATAGGTTTCGAGCGTCCCTTCTACACGGGTTGATGTTATCAACCTTCAAGAGCATTTGGATATGAGATTAAAGCAGAGACAAGCAAAGGAAACAGGAATATGTCCCATTAGACACGATTTGTACTCACAATGCTTTGGTAAGCATCTATTTTAAAACAGAATTATTTACAAGCTGGATAAAATTTTAAAGAACAATTTTTTGCATGCATTTCGTTCATAATATATTTGAATGAATGGGTTGTTAAGATGAGCTAATACGGCAAGTTACAATCAATTGTGCCGAGAGAGGTTTGCTACTTCTGCGAGTACGAGACGAAATTAAGATGACCCTTGCTGCTTATCAAGCTCTATACGAGAGTGCCACTTCGTATGGTATAAGGAAAGCTCTCCTCTCCGAAGCTGGAAAAGCAGACTTAGAGAATAAATTAGCGGATGTCTCGAACCAAAAAAGTACTTTGCTAAGAAAAGTCGAAGAGTTAAGGAATAAGATCGAGGAGCAAAAACGAGCAAATGAGGAGCATGAACAAGTTGCGACCGCAAAACACGAGGAAGAAATAAAACTAATGAAACGTGCTAATCATCAATTAAAAGTATATAGACATATTTTGCAATGATTAGAATAATCATATAGCTGAATCCATTCTATAATATAGTAAGCCAACATCTTTTGTTTTTCGAATTTAGCAACAACTGGAGGCGTTGATTGGTCCAAAGAAACCCGGAAATTAATTAATCCTGAATGTCACTTTGCACTCTAATTTTAATAGTGTTATTTATTACTTTAGATTTGTATAGTGTATAATTAAAGTGAAAAGAATTGATCTTCGAAGGAATCTTTCTTTTTGGAGACTGTATGAGCATCTAATTCATGCATAAGTTTTAAAATGTCCATCTTGGAAACAAGAAGTGCCCATGAATTCAGCGATGAATTGGTTTCAACCTCTGAGTATTTTATAAGACTTGGAATTTCTGCCGATGTATAAGCACTTGGTCCAGATGAAAACAGAACTTTGGATTTTGGTTTGTTCATTTTTTCTTCGGCAAATTGAGACTCATTGAACTTGGTGGTGGAAGAAAAATCTACTCTTCTTGCTGAGGCCTTCGTTTCTCCTTTCTTTGACAAGATTGATTTGACTTCTATAATTGCCTCTGATTTTTTTGGGTTTAGTAATGGAATTTCAGCTAAAGTTTTCTTCGGCAAATTCTCGATCTTTGTAAACTTATGTGAATAATTCTAGTAAAAGAGAAATATCGATTGCTATTCGATCAAAATTTACTTTTAGGAATACCGTAGTTATAAAATGGAATTCGTAAGTACTTTGTAAGTAGCTAGTGGAACGGAGTCGAGGAAGTGTTGGGTTCTGTGTGGGCTGATACGAATGGACTGTCTAGTTGGTGAAGGAAGTTTTTTCATGCTATATTTCCAAGTTGGTATCGCTTTCAAACTCTGTAAGAATATTAATCAAAAAATGTTGTTTTCATCATCCAATAAATCTCAATTGGTTGAGACGATTTAATTGTGTGATTTACTTTGAGATTTCTTGACTGAACTCCTTCACACGCTTGTTTTATTTTAGTTTTACAAGCAGGACAGCAAACGCGATTCATTGACTTTTTGTAGCAAATGCCCCCACGACATTCATTTTGCACGGTGGATTTAGAACTGCGATTCAAACTCTCAGTGTCACAAGAATCAGGTCTACCGTCCTTAGAAGCGATTGAATTTGACGGACCCATGACTCTGTCCCATGTTTCATTCATTTTCCTATCTAATTCAAAATCACTCTCTTCGTGCAATTCAGTAAGACTGGGGACAATGAAAGTAAATCCTCCGGGTTTGATTTGGTTCAGTTTCTTGGCCATTTTTTTCACCAGTGACTGTTTCCCCCCTTCATAGTCCATAAATGCAAAATCATCAGCATTTAAAGATTTGAAGAGACCATCTCTTCCTAAAAGCCTCACTAAAGACTCTGCTACTCTTTCATTTATCTGTGGCTTCTTTCGCTGTAGTCCTTTAACAGTTTTACCCTTTGCAGATACATATTCATAATATAATATAATTCCTTTTCAGTGAAAATGCCAAAAGAATTAAAGCAAATATCCCCATTGTAAGTATACCATTTCGCAAACTTCTTTTATATTATCAATTAATCCACGAACGTATGTCTCGAAATCATCTTTGCTTTTCTGCCGTCTACTAGCATTTGTCCCTTTTGATGGATTCCTGTCAATTGGTTTTGGCTTTTCGTCTTCGCTCAATACATCCAAGCCAAAGGTAACAGGAATTTGAGGAATTTCATTATCTGGAGGATGTCGATATTTATCAAATCCTATCTCTCTGTTCTTGTACAAAGTAGGAATTACAGAATAAGCTTTCAGTTGACGTTGCCAAATTTCATCCTCAGTTAGCTCTACTTTCGCTGCAGCTTCCATTTCTAATTCAATGGCTAACGCTTTTGCTCTCTCTCTTGCTTCCTTTTCAGCTTCCAATTTAGCTTTCTGTTCCTCTTGACGTTGTAAGCCAGCCCTCTTTTCCTCTTGAGCTAAAATATTTTTAAATGATGAAAAGCAGTTTAAACAGTCACATTCATTTGTTTGTTGTACGGAAATTAATGCCTACTTTCATTCCATTGTGAAATTGTCAGTTTCTGCTGCGGTATCAGAGGTTTTCTTTCTCCTTTAAGGGTAATGGCCGTTTTTGATTCATCCTTAAGAACTGAATCTACCTTGAATTCAAACCCGATTTACATAAATAAAATGTTTTCAATGTCCGAATGTTTAGAAAACAAATATGTATAGATTTTCCTTTTTCATTTAGAGTACAATATGTAAATGAAAAGAAAGCTGGTTCACTAATCAATTTCTCCTTCCCTGAGCTAACTCCATAAGAGACTTTCACCACTTGTACTTACACCAAAATATTTTTTAAAGTAAACGCTCATGATTTGCATGATAAAAACTGGCAAAATTGTTATTAGAGATAGTGTATGAAAAGAGAACGTGCTGGTGGACTGGCTTTTCTTTCGCAGTATCAGGTATGTCAATTACTTCTGACTTTAAAGCAAACAAGAACTGCTTAATAAGACTTATTCTGTAAGCTTGAATGTATTCTTTAGGATCATCTTTATATGGTAGCTCAGAATGGGGATGACTCTTCAAAACTGCAGCAAACTTATTTAAATTTTCGGAATTATTCATCAAAGTTGAAGTATTCCGCAATTCACATAACAGGTGTAGTAACTTTGGCTTAGATAGGATTTCATTCATCATTGGACTTTCTCCGATCACATTTTGCTAACATAAAGTATATTATGTGCAAATTATTTGTCCAGAATTTAAAGTCGTAAAATACTAAATTCGATGTTTATTACAGCAGGAGTAGGGAGCAGCCCTTCTTTTCCTTCAATATTACAAATGACTTTCTTGGATGCAGAGTAGAAAAATTGCGGACGAGATTTCGGTTCCCCGTTGTGTTTATAGCAAAAGCCTGGCTGAGTGTCTTCTACCAGCAAATTACCTCCACTCTAAGTATACAATTCATTATGAGGTTATGACAGACATTAGTTTTTAACGCAGTAGCAGTATTAAGGTAAAGAACTGAAGCTTTTGGTATACTAAGGACAATTTTCACCAAATCAGCAGTAGGAAACGAGTTTAACCCCATAATCTTCATAATGCCTCGTTGCATTGTTGAAATCTGTCTCATACTTTGCTGATAGCTTCGAATGTTTTCCCTATGTTGATTATCGGCACTCTGCTTTGTTTCATTTACTATTTTTTTGTCCATTGTGCTAAAAATATTTTTGATTTACTTATCCTGCGCAGCTTTTGTGGTTTTGGCTGGATGAATTAAATATTAATCTACTGAAAATTTTGACTGAATCAGGTTCTGAATCAAAGCATATCCTGCATAGCACTACTAGCTAACCTTGATCTTGATGTTCATAATTTCAAGTCATTTCATTCTTCCAATGAATTCCTGTCCTTCAATTTAATTAGGTATAATGAGAGTAACTATGACTATGAAAACCAGCGATACCCTGCTCATTTACCAATACAGAAATGGCCAAGAATGATATTTCGAAGAAGTGTAATTTTTTGCATTTTTGGATTTATTAGGCTATTCTATCAGAATAATAATATAATATATTATTATAATGTCTTTGTCAAATCAACTGATATTTATTGCATGTGTAATAGGATAGCAGACAGATATGCTAAATTACTATTCGTGTATATAGGTATGCATACTAGTAATGTTTATAATATTTGTCTAAATGCAATCTGTGTTTATCTGTATGTACATATAAATTGGAAATAATTAGAAAAGTGATAATAGTATGATCTTGGGAAAATAAACCTCAAATTACAATAGCTGGGCCGTTCTGTAGAACACAGATGTTTGGACTAAGCTTTTTTAATCAATTAGGTAATATTAAACGCTACTAAAGCCAAAATGTATGTGTCCCAGTCCAATCCAGAACGCCTTAATCTTAATGTACCTATTGTGTACACAAATAACAATAGTAATATTCATATAAAGTGAGAATGTAATATCCGTCAATATAATGCCTCGATTATTCATCATCATCGAAAATAATATCTGGTCTTTTCCTAGAATTATCATTATCATCTGGCATATCCCCCATATCAAACTCTTTGGCTATCGCTGCCAAAGCTGCTTTATTAGTAGAACGATTTGAACGAGCATCAATCTGAACGATATTAATGCTTCCTTCTGATTCCCTTCGTCCAGAGAGCTTAGAAGATCCCTCGAAATTACCAGAAAAGGCAGGAAACTTCATTTTTGATTGCGATTTTGAGCCTTCTCCATCACCGGTCAAGTTGCATCCTAGGAGAACGCTGCAAAGATCAAGTCCTTGAATAGCTTTCAAATCAACTTGCTCTAAAAGATTCTCTGTTGATTCAATGGACGCAGACTTTTTGAACTTTGTTGAACGATTCTCCACGCGACTTGGGATGTACTCCTGCTGATTGTCCTGATTCTTTTCTTCCGCACTGTAATCACTTTCCACTGTCAATTAATAAATTGTAGAGTACTCATTTTAATAACTCACTTTGCTATAAACATAGATCACAATTTTTATGCATGCTTTTGTATTTACCGTCATCAGAATTTCCTGGAATATCGTAGATGCTAAGTCCCAGGCGAATTCCTCTGGGTGCACTAAGTTCCAATGCTTGGGATGTATCACGATATTCAGTCGTAAGGTAGTCAGTGTCAAATTGTATGACGTGCCTGGCAATTTCCGTGATATTACTCGGCTCTTCTATTGGCAATTTAATATTTAGCATGTGTTGACTCCCTGACCTCTTTGGTTGATTTTCAAAAATATCTTCCATGTTATCTGCCTCTTCTGTAGTGTATTCGTAATCATATATTTCTATTGTGCCGGGTTTGCACGAGTCTAGAAAATAATTTTAATTTTAGTTCCTACATGAACACCAAATTTTTAGTTACATTTACCATGTAAAATTTTATGAGAATCGTTTTGCTTATTTCGACATTCTTAAAGAGAGTCTCAACGGTATATGGGACGTTATTTATTAGACATTACCTGGATGCAATTCTTTATCCGGGAGATTCTTAACAAATTCTCCTGTAGTTTTCTGGTAGCCCAATTTGATTAAATTGGTCATTTTGAGTCGTACATCAATGAGATAGTTTAAGATGGAATATCGATGTTTCTGCATAACCCAACCAGCCAAGCTGCCATAAGTCTCTACAAGAATCCCATGCATGTTTTCCGAGAGCTGTATGGCTATCACATCCGTCAATGTACTTCTTATGGTGTCCAAATGGTTGAGGGCAATGAGCAAAATATCTTTGGGGTTCTGACAAACGCTGTATTGGTATTTTGTGGCAATTAAAGTCAACTCGAATAGCTGGGCAAGTAAGAAATCATAATGGATTACATTACAGCATTACAAAATTTTCAAAGATCATGTATAATTTGCAAGAATATCAATAAAAGATTCCTCAATTACCTTTTCCATAGAGAAAGCATTAACGGTCATAATGCTTGAGTGTACAATTCGATCCATTATAACTTTCACTTCAGCAAATTGCAATTTAAGAACTTTAAGTGTCCCTTCCAATATATCTTTGATAATATTCGGATGGCAAATGGCCATGGCCAAGTCATTGTAAACTCTTGCTTGCAGCTCCTCGCGTACATTTTGAGATTTCATTCTATGGCCAACGATGTAAAATACCTCGCCAGTTAAATTCACATAGAGCAGTAAATTAGCGTCCGTCATGATGACAATTTAAGAGATAAATAGAAGCGCACAAGTCTCGTCCCCCAACCCAATAAAGCTGAATAAAATCCAGGTGAGTAGGTGTCAGCTCCTCAATTATATTGACTTTTATGTGCATACGGAATAGTAAGTATACATAATTGAATCACACACTTATGCCAATAGCACTATTCCTTTCGGCCTCTGCTACATGGCTATCCTACACCGCTATACTTACCGACGAACAGAGTGAGAGTAAACAAACCACTCGAACGAAGGAAAACTTTCTCTAGTGTTTGTCTGCTTCGGTTCATAGGAACGTGTGCTATATTATTTATGCAAGTAAGATATACTGGGACAATGTGCGCACAAAAACCTAAAGTCAGAATAAATATTCAATTCTCTTGGCTAAATCCATTATATGATATTTCTTTCCCTAGAAAGTAGGACTCTTTTAAACTATGTAGGAGAAACTATAAACTTTATTGAGCTAGGCATAAATTCAGGGTGGGGAACGACTGGCGACCCTCCTTACCAATTTACTAAATAAAAACAGAAATCATTTCAGTACAAAGCTCGTTGAATCTCTCCAGGACAAAACTTTCTCTTGCATTGACAGAACTTTCTCTGTTTTGCGTCCAACTATTTTCAAATGCTTAATTCTAACGCACAATTTCTGAAAACCTTTTACGGCAAAATTAGTCAATAGAGTATTTGTAGATCACTGTATCATAATATTTCTCTTCAGTCCTTGTATGATGAATTGCAGGTGATAGTTTTTGCATAGTGAATGTAGCAAGTCTGCTTGTCAAGGCCTATTTGCATTTACAGCTTTGTTATTCAAAATTTCATTCCCTGCATGTTAGCTATGTAATTACGTATAGAATATCATAATCTACAATAGCATCTGAATTTATTTTATATAATGCATATACATGACATGATGTGGATATGATATAATGTGAAGAAAAGAATGTTTTTAGTAGTATTGAAAACCAAATATGTATCAGATATGCACGAAAGTTAATTTTAAGGTACAAGTTCTACAAAATTGGTTGATTGATAGTAATAGGTGGACACATTAAAATTGTAGTAGTCGATGCATTACATGATTACAACTTATACAGAATAGAAGTAGCATTTCAATGTAGCATTTACGTTTTAAAGTAAGAGACATAATAATGTACTTTGTAGTGAGATGGGTCAATGGGTCCCCCCGGCAGCTACGTCACTGACTATAAGTCATTTTGATAAGACTAAGACTAGGTTACTAAGAGGCTATACCGAATAATCATACCGACAAGCTTTAAAGGGACTATTCCCCAGATTTAGGAATTTCAGACGACTATCAAAACAGCCGTGTCACATGTTTTGCATTTTTTTGAATAA